>JAHHFK020003307.1:0-265688 GCA_024533555.2 Aedes koreicus
GAAGAATAACCCCTCAAATATTCTGTCAAAATACCACAGCGAATCAAAACAAAAACAAAGATTTTAGACAGCGGGATACTCTATGATGTGCTTGGGATCAATGGGGTTCTACAGCAGTGAGCCAATTCTTAGTCGCTAGTTTCCTATTGAGTGTTGATCATACGCGCTTATGTGACCACACCTTCTATCTCGATTTTTCAAGCTGAAATAGACTCTATATACTCCAGTCTAAAGAACTGAGAGACAGTAATCTCGTTAGCCTGATTCAGATTGTACACAATGTCCCGAAGTTTATTAGATCGCTCCTTAATAATTTCCGTTACAGCCGAGAATCGCTTTGTCAAAGCATCGGTAATCATCGTTGGGTGGCAACGATGAATCATCCTCCGACAATTCATCCCTATCTCAACCGTAGGAGCCTGTAGCGCTCAACCACTAATCTAGTTATAAAAAGTTACAGACTCAATGCACAGAACTAAAGCTTAACACAGAAAAACAAAATAATGATAAATTTTTTGGCGAGAGAACCAATAGAGGATTTGTAGTCAGTCAGTAAGGCGCAAAACAATGAAGAACGGAATAAACGTCTATCTGCTGTGAACCAGTTGGTAGCAATCATCCGGTTGCAGCACAACGATGAGTGAAATAAATTGCTGTAAGTGTGCTGTAAGTCAATCGGTTGCGACTTTCGAGTTCACATCATCGCTAATATTTCCAGACAATGCATTAGCCGACATGCTAAGCGTCACATTAGCATGAATCTAACAATTCGTAGTACATAATTCAATTCAATTATATGCTATTTACTTTTGCTAACGTGACGTTTATATTGTCGGCTGATGCATTGTCGAGCAATATTAGTACATATGTGAATAGGACATAAGCAGCCATCCAGACGGTTAAACTCAACGATAAGAAGTGAATTAACCAGCTTCCGAAGAATACCGATAAGATGGCTGAAATTCCACCGCGGACCATGCTCACCGTCTATTATACCTTTTTCAAGACCAGTTCGATTTTCCCAACTAAAGAGATTGTAAGCTGTAGATTTCTTTTGATCCCATTGGTCGGAAAGGTGGCCAGCAGAAAGACTTCGAACACGGTTTAAAACTAAACAGTTCTTTATATGATGCCATCTGGATAAACCCACCGTACACTGAGAAAAGATTTCCTCGAAATCGTTTGGCATCGAACGCAACTCAACCTTTGAAACTATCTTTTTATAACATTTCCATGATTGATTTCCATTTTTGAGTTTTCAAATTTCTTCACAGAGCCAGCGAAGAAACATCGCCCAAGGCTACCATCTGGACAAAGTGGCCACTGACGCTTCGTTTCTGTGGTATTTGCAGGAAAAATCTCCTCTAAAAGTCTGCTGGATGTTGAACAAGAGCCTCGCCAACTCTGTTTACATCGAGTCTATTTCATCGGTTGGAATTGTCTTCTCAACATCGCCTACGAACTTGCAGCGTTCTGGGCTGACATATAGACACATTTCACAACATGGACGCAACACCGTTCATATATTTTCTAAATTAAATGAAACCAACAAAATATCGGTTGTTTTCAGGACCACAAACTTACTGTAAATGAGTTGTAAGAATTTGTAATATAACAAAATAATAACGTATTCCTACGAATGCAGACACCATAAACCATAAACTGAAAAACCATGTGAACTTAAGCATAGATAAGGATGTGAACCTTAGAACTTAATAACTCAACTTGTCGATAGAAGGTAGCCGGACAAATTAAAGTTGCTGTCGATAGACTGCCTTAAAATGTGCAGAAGTTTGTAAAAACACTTTCAAAATATTATTCAGGCCATTTCTGTTGATTGCAATAGATAGAGGATATTTGCCTGGCGCAGGAAAAATGCTAATAGATAGATGGAATCAGCTTCAATGCGTAATATCCATAAATTCCCTAATATGTTTAAACTTTTCACAGATTTTTCAAGTTGTACCGAAAAATTGCTCAAAACCGTCCTAACAGTAGAATCCCACATTAATGCGACTGAAACAAAAAATCTAAATTGATTGCCATCCTGAACCCACTTGCATATCCGGTTTGTCGTGAATGTTCACTATCCCCACTGTTTCGCCGACCTGCCAGTCAACATAAATGGCACGTAACTCAACTAAGAACCTACAAAAATGCATCTACCCCATTACGCTTGCATCAAAGTGCTGAAAAACCACTACAGTTCCGCGATTGTCCCTTTTCCCTAACAGCAACCATCGCCGTCATCCCTGTGTTTGCATGCAACCAACCACTGTAAACCACTGTTTATAATTATTTGATATAATTATCATAATTTTATTAGCAATTTATTCAATTTGCTTCCTCACACAGGCATTGAAGGCAGGTACAACATATGCGCGCTATGTGGCATTTCGCCGATGGCATTTTGCAATGACTTCATTCCATTCAAATCGCGAACCGTGCTCCGGTACGTCCCTGCACGGAACATGCATCAACCGTCCATCAGGACATCCATCCAAACCGTAATTGGGTTGGACCAAAACTAGCTCGCTCCACCAACACTGGATGCTGCTGATGTTTTTTATTCATGAATGATGATGATGATGATGATTATCATGATGAAGTATGCTGACCACCATAAAGAGCGATGAGAACCTGCATGAAGCTACACCAGAAAGATGCATTTCATTATCTGGTATTTGCGGTTGGCGTGAAAAACAAGGATAGTTTTTCTTCGTTAATAGTTATGGAATTCATATTATTCGTGTCCTTCTAATTTCCTTGCGTTAAAAAGTTTTATTTTAAGAAATTCATTGAGATTCAAATTACAAGAGTACTGGATTTTTAACAGAGATGAGAACAATTTATAGCATATTATTTTCTTCCACAATTGGTGGATTTATATAATCGCATATTCGTCGAGGGCGTCGTGAACGCTAATGCAACGGTCAATTTGCTGATTAACACCAAATCGTGAAAGATGTGCGAACGGTGTAGCCATTTACAACCTATGTTCAAAGGCGGTATTTGCAATCTGATTGAGGAATCAAAATTTTTGAGAAAATGGGGGGAGGGAAAAAATAAGATTCTTTGCAAAGGTTTGTAAAAGTTTTTTTTTATTTATGAGGGTAGGGAAAATAAAAAAATTGAATTTTCTTTATTCTAATAAAATATGTTTCTTTAATCAAAGGGTGTCCACGATGAAATTGCCACACTATGAAATTGCTCTAACTTTTTAACCGTTGGGTAGAATTTAATGAATTTAGTTCATAGTGCATTATTTACATCCTGCAAGTTTTAAAGTCCTGTGATTAAAACTCGCGGAAATGGAGTCGAAAGAACAGCTCGTGCGTGATAAAATCTTGCGCATTCATCACGAGAACAAGGATCTCTCGCATCGTTCCATCGCTAAAACGTGGGGAATCGCGAGTTCCACGGTGTCGCGAGTGATTAAGCGGTTCGAGGAACGGTTGACCACCGATCGGAAGCCCAGAAGTGAAGGAAAAAGTATTCCGTAATTCCAAAAATCACAACCGCGTAGTTGGGGCCTTCAACCGAAATCCGAACGCCTCCGTTCGGGGTGTGGCTAAGAAGCTGCACCTAAGCCGAAGTTTTGTCCAGAAGGTCAAAACTAAGGCTGGGCTTCGAACGTTCAAGGTACAAAAGGCCCCTAATCGCGACGAGAAGCAGAACAAGTCCGCCAAAACCCGTGCCAGGAAGTTGTACCTCAACATGCTGACGAAAGTTGAATGCTGCATCATGGACGACGAAACATATGTGAAGGTCGACTTCAAACAGATCCCCGGCAACCTGTTTTTCACGGCCAAGGATAAGTTCAGCGTTCCGGAGCATGTCCGCACTCATAAGATGTCCAAATTTGCGAAGAAATTCCTGGTTTGGCAAGCCATCTGCACGTGCGGGAAGCGGAGTGCACCTTTCGTGACCCAGGACACGATGAACGGACAGGTGTACATAAAAGAGTGCCTCCAGAAGCGGCTGCTTCCTCTCCTGAAGGCCCACAACGTCCCAACAATCTTCTGGCCGGATTTGGCCTCATGCCACTACTCCAAGGACGTGCTGAAGTGGTATGCGGACAATAAGGTCAATTTCGTGCCGAAAATGTTCAACCCTCCCAACACTCCGGAGCTCCGCCCCATCGAGAAGTACTGGGCGATTATGAAGCAGCACCTTCTTAAACGACCTGAGGTAGTGAAGACAGTCGAGGAACTGAAGAAAGTATGGGTTTACATGCAAAAAACGGTTGATTCACAGGTTGTGCAGAATCTTATGGCCGGGGTTAAGGCCAAGGTGCGGGCATTTGCGTATGGACTGTAAATAAAATACGAGTAAAATGGTAAAATGAAGTTTAATAGTTATTTCTCAATCCCTGAAAATTTGATGGCAATCGGATGAAAACTCGAATTTTGCGAATCAATTTTGTGTGTGGCAATTTCATCGTGGACACCCTTTACATCATATTTTTTCAGATCTATCCAAGGCACATTTAGATCAATCATTTTATGATGCATTTGTATATGCTGTTGGTAAATGACTGGACATTACGTACCACTGGTACTTCCCGTGTATGTAGGTATAAAATAGATCCCACTTAGTGGTCCTTAGCCTCTTGTTCAGTAACTCCTATCCCTTCCTCCCCGTGGAACCGACTGGGGTACGAGTAACCATAGAAAAACTATAAGGGACAGCCCAATGGGGTTGTACGCAAAGTTGACGTAGGACTACGTAGCAATGTGTAATGAAATGATATTATTATTATTTTTAACTGCCAGTATTAGAATAGAGGCTTCAACGATCAACGATTGGGTCAAGAAACCTTGCCGAAAATCAGTGAGGTTGTGTATAACACACGACCGGTTGATGTAGACTAAGTTAAACCGTTTGATGCATTGTCTGGTTCAACATGTTAGATTAAGTTTCGTTTGTTTTGTAGAGCAACATTGCAAACGTACGCCCTGGGAGAATACAAAAACAACGTTGGATCGGCATAGATAAGTATGTTAGAAAATTCTATTGTAACTCTTAAGAAACCATTTGGTGGCTCTGAGAAGGGCCGTGTTGTTTGGATGATGATACGAACACGGTCGTATTTGATGCGTTGAGAGGATCACTATCTTTATGGCGTGAAAGATAGTTGAGGATCTGTTTCAAATATGAATGATACTGCTATGATACTTCCCATGTAACCAATAAGCATTAGCATATGCAATAAATCAAACCTAAATCTGCATTTCAGATGCTACAAGCATTATATTGGCACTATATCAACATCTTGAATGCTATCTGTTTTAAAGTTGGATTTCAAATGCTATTTAAATGCTTATAGCCTGAAATAAGCATTTCGAATGAAAAATAGCATTCATAAAGAACGTGTACCCCTGTATTGAAAACAAAGACGTAGTCCTACGTCAAAAATCAGGTAACCAACCCCCGTGGAACCTTGATCGTATGCTGACAGGGAAGGGAGAGCTCCCAACTTCGAAGGGTGCAACCTATTCGACCGTTTCTTTTCCAAACAAGTGTATGTCAGGCCGAAGCCAGAGATACTACGCCCCTAATCAAGCAATCCAACGGTTTCAGCATTCATATCTTCGACAACACCGTCGTTATCAGCAACACAGACTTCCTCCGGTTCTACATGGTCTCGTGTAGTCGGGCTACTATGGAAGCGAGGCCAACTATACTGTAAGAATTCACGACATCTTCGGTCAAACAGACGGTTGCTGTTTATAAATATTATTAATTAAGTAGTTTATAGCTGTCACCGCACTTCCTTAACAGAGCAATTAAGCTCACTGGAAAGTGCATATATTGTAATTACATTTTGAAAAGATTGAAGGTTTTGTGCCTGTTGGAGAAGAGGTGTAAAAGGAGCTTCACTCCAACGGGTTTTCCTTCACTAAGAGAAAAAAAAATTCACTGCTCAAAACAGCACCTGTTCTCCATGTGAGGGACGGCTGATATCCGTACTCGTGCCAGCGTGGGACTTTAATCAGCGCGGTGCACGAGTCCTCCAGTCTATTCAACCCTATAATCCAGCCGTAAAAAGCATAAGTACAGAGAACACACAATGTTGATTGTGTGACAGTAACAATAGATAACGATTGAAAATGCATGGAACATGGAATTGTAAGTTTCTCAATTTCTTGGGAAGTTCCTGCATTCTTTCCGACTTATGGAGGGTCCGCAAGCTTGACATTGTAACACTGAAGGAGGTTTGCTGGAAAGGCTCGAAAGTACATACGTACAGAGATGGTTATAGCATCTAACAGAGCTGTGACAATACATACGAGCTGAGTACAACTTTTATAGTGATGGGCGAAATTCAAAAGCACGTGATTGGGTGGTGGCCAATTGACAACAGAATATTCAAATTAAGAATAAGATGCCATTTCTTTAATGTCAGCATAATAAACTTACACAGCCCTCACCTAGGAAGTGTCGATGTCGATAAGGACACTTTTTACGCGCAGCTGCTCATGCCATGGCGTCAAAATCGTTATCGGAGATCTCCATGCTCAAGTCGGACCGCCGCAGACGATCTACAACGACCTCAGATTCAGCGATTTTACTGCTCCAAGAAAATGGCCATACGTAGTACCTACCTCCAGCACAGCCTCGCATATTAGTACTCCAGGAGATCACCACATCAGACCGAATCACTTCTCGGATATTATCGACGTCAGGACTTATCGCGGCGCAAACATCGATTCGGACTACTACCTGGTCATGGTCAAAATGCGCCAATGACTTTCCTTTGTAAACAACTTCCGATACCGACTCCAGCCGCGGTACAATCTGGAATGACTGAAGCTATCCGAAGTCGCAACTGATTACGCGCAAAGCCTAGAAGCAGCGTTACCGGAGCTGATCGAAGCCCATTTTTAGGACTGCTGGAGTAGTTTCAAAGAAGCCATTAATAACGCAGCAAAAGGTGCCATTGGGTGTATGGATAAGAAATCGACGGAACGACTGGTTCGACGAGGAGTGTAGATGGATAAAGACGAGAAAAATGCAGCGCGGGCAATGATGCTGCAGCTATATAGGAACTCGTCAACATATGAAGCGATAAATACAGAAGCAAAGACAGTAAACTCATCTCTTCCGGAAGAAGAAGCGCCGCCTAGCGGATTTTGAGTGCAAAGAAATGGAGCAGCTGTATCGTTCTCAATCAACGTGAAAGTTCTTCAAGAAACTCAACGCATCCCGCTTGGTGACGCAAGTCGAAATGTGTCGAGATATGGCTGGAGGTATCTTGACGGATGCACGTGAGGTTGTCGAAATGTGGAATCAGCACTATGATGAACATCCGAATGGTGCAGAGGCGGAACATCAAGACAGCAGGAAAAATGACTTTATGGGAAGTCTGGACGAGGGAGCTGTCATCAAACAGCTTAAGAACAACAAGGCAGCTGGGAAGGATAGTATCAGAGCGGAACTTAACAAATTGGATCAGTTGGTAAATTGTCTGTAAATTCTGGGCGATTATGAAGGGCAAGCTCCGGAAAACAAGGAAGGTCTTCAAAAACGACAAGGATTTGAAGAAAAAGTGGATGAAAGTGTGTAAGAAAGGTGGCGCAAGTGTTGCACATGATTTGATGGGTAGCGGTAAGTCCAAGGTACTAGCATTTAACCTTGGAGAGGAAGATGAATAAACCAGCTTTTCAAAAACATGGTTAATTTGTGTTTATTTATTCCCTGACAGTTTCCTCCGAGCATAGCTAAACGGCTTTATTTAAAAATATGGGGATGTGAGGTAAAATCAGCAATATCTTCGTTAGCCAACCCGTGCGGTGGAAGATATCACCTCCACTCGATTCCTCGAAATTTTGTGCTTATTATTAGGCCTGTTTAGACTGCTGCAAACCCCGACGAGCATAGATATATAAACATTATTTAAAAAATTCGGGGGAATTGGGGCAAAATATGATCAATATCTTTCGCGGTGTGTGATGCTTCAAATTGGATTTCCTAGAATGTTTGACGTAGGACTACGTCTTTGTTTTCTATACTGTGGTAAAATCTGCGACCGTCACGAAATGCGGTCAGGTTTTGAGCGTTGATATCTCAGTAGTTTCTCCTCACATTTTCTAAATGCTTGCCCCAATCGGTCAGGAATATTTCTGCGCGTCGATTTCAATAATGAAAACTATTGATTATTTAACATTTAACTATTTAAAATAACACCAATATAAGGTGATGTCTTATCATGCCGACATTTCCGAGTGAATTTACTAAATGCGCAGTATTTTCCTATCACAGACTATAAATTTAAGTAAGGATCAATATCAGTATCAGTGCATCAGTAAAAGATATATAAGGGGTACACCTTAGCGTGTCACCTCAGTCGTTCGGCGATCTCGAATATATTATATCAGCGCTCGGCTGCACATCATCAAATCTTCCAGTACTCTCTACTGTCTAGCAACGTCTGGCCGTGGCAAAGGTGGGGAAGGCAATGTCCCGCTCGCACCGAGTTGGATTGCAGTTCCCAGTCGGTCGTATTCACCGTCTGCTCCGGAAGGGCACTACACCGAGCGCGTTGGATCCGGTTCCACCGTCCACCACGCTGCGGTGAGGTAGGAAACGCCGCCCGTGACAAAAAGTAGACCAAAATCATTAACGTCGCCTGCATCTGACCATTCCCAACGACGAGGAGCTGAACAAACTTTTCTCCGGTGTGACCATTGAAAAGGGAGGTGTCCTGTTAAACACCCAGTCCTGCTGCCTAAAAAGACCGAGAAGAAAGCCTATGTTTAACCGCGAACCATGTTCCCCCGTCAACAACTAAAATTCGTCCTTTTTAGGACGATCAAATTAATTTGCCCTACTAAAGAGTTTGTTTAGTTGACGTTTCTCTTGCGCTTATCGAAATTTCCATTACTACGCAACGGGCTCAACTGGCATTGCTTTAAACGGCCAGTAAATGGCCAGTTAATTCGAGCCGAACTGCAACACGGCTGACCGACCATGTGTACACATATTGTGGCTCCTAGTGTTTACAGATTAGGTTAGATGCTGGCGGTGGCAAGCACTCTTGGAGGGTTGTTGCTAGTAAGCGGCTTGTTATGCAGTCGGTTGACCCAGCCAGTGGAGGATTCTTAGTCAGCCGGTTAGCGCAACCACGAGGAGCAAAATGAAGTATATCTCACAAAAGGCCCTTTTCAGGGCTATTATTATGATTTTGGAAAGAAGGTTATACTGAATTATCATAAGAGTTTGCTCATTATATAAGCATTGACGTCTACCTAACTCTTAAATCCTTGCCGATTCGTAATTTTATCACTCTATTACACATTAACGTACATTCTTAAAGCGGAGTATTAACGAAATTTAATCTGGGGTTTTGACAATCACTTGTACCTATTGTTCAATAGTCAACCAAATTAAGTGTTCTGGTTACACTATATAAAAGTCGAAAAAAATTTACACCAAAAAACTAGATGCCCTGGCAAACGCTGTCCCGCCTCTACCTCAATTGAACTTGTCAAATGCAGAGCGCTGGTCGGTCACAGCACTCAAGCTTGAATGCGACGCACGTGGTCCCATATTACATCATCTTTCATTATTTTTCAATCTTCCAGGTATTTCATAATATTTTTTCATATTTCTATACATATAAACCCAGTGAACCCCATGACGAATCGAACGGTATAGGAGTAAAACACTTAAAACGTTTATTCAATATGCAATATGTTTATCCAAAAGAATCAAGTCATTTTTGATTTACACTCACTTTTTTTCAAAAATATTTTGTTAGATTCAGTTTTTTCAAAAGCGGATTACTCGTTTCGTATCCAAATTGTCGAGAAAAGTATGGAAGAATTGTAAATCAGATAAAGGCCTTATTTTCGGTTACTCGCTTAGTAATTCTGAATCTAGATTTGATTGTTCATATCCCGACAGTCAAGTGAACGATCATAAGTGAAATCGGGATACAGTGCAATTCGACCAGTTTATAAAAGCGTTATGATTTCCAAGTTCCATTAAAACTCGTATATTGAAATTTAATATTTTTTTAATAAAATTTCTGAGACAAATATTCTTAGTTTATGATACAGTAGATTCAAAAAAAAATCATAATTCATCAATTATTTAAGTTTTTCTGACTTTGATTGACTGCTATTAAAACGAATGTTTCTTGGCAAAGTTGTAAAACTTGTTTGGTAGAATTTGATCTAAATTTTTTGATAAAGTTTATGAGCTATTGATAAGCATACTGATCTATTTCAATGCTATGTTCTAGGGATTCTTCTAGAGGGAAGAACCACTCATACATCTAATGTACGCTGATCTGGAAAGGTTGGTGCGAACCATCGTCGGTCGAGTTTGTAAGCCCAATGTGTGGCCCGCGAATACTTCACTTTCAAAGGACATTTTGGACAATATTGAGAACTTGCTACCAGCGGAAAAAGTTTATGTTGGGAAGGAAGCAATGGCAGAGCTGGTCAAATTAAAGGAGATCGACAAACTCCTCTTTTTCAACAATGCAAATAAGCATAACGTTGCTGCTGGTAAACACGTAATCAAAAATTACAAAGTACAGTCCCATTACGTTGTTCGAAATGATGACGTAGAGCTACGATACCAAATGTAAGTTATTTAGATGGTACAATGCAATGTTCTTTGAATAGACCTTTTCAGGCCTAATTTATACAAGCCATTTGGTGAATTATGATTGATTTGGTGCTCAATAACATTAAATGATTGAAAAAAGTAGGAAATATATTTTTGAGATGTGCTGGGTCGTCCAATCTGCCCAAGAGTTCAGAACTTAAGATCTACAGTTGTAACGGTAGCTTTATCCGCTATTCATTGTTATGATATGTAATTCAAACATATTCAGTGATGTCCTGGAAGACCAACTGACATTATGAGATAATATTGGGATATTCTATGTCAAACAAACTAACTTAACTTTGTATAGCCCATAAAGCTATTGTTACAATTGTAGACCTTAAGTTTTGAAGGACAGTTTAAATGACCTGAAACTAACAAGGTTATCCTATGGTGTATATGGACGTTTCAAAAAATTCATTGAATATGTTTGAATATTTATCGTAGCTTTGCAAAGCCCAAAAGGCTACGGTTACTACCGTATGTCTTAAGTTCGGAACTCAAGGTCAGTTTTTATGAACCTGAACATCCCGAGATAATCTGATAATAACTGGTGAGCTTACAGAAGCTTCACTGAATGTGTTTGAATGCATATCGTCACCTTTCATAGATTATAAAGCTAACTTTACGACTATAGATCCTAAATTCTGAAGGGCAGTTTTGATGACCGATAACATCCCAAGATATCTCGTTATATCGGTTGACCTTTCAAAACCTTTAATTCAGTCAAATACATATTGTTACTTTGTTTAGTCCAAACAGCTGTACAATTCAAGACTTAAAATCTTCAGCTGTAGTGTTAAGGTTTGAAATTCCAGGAAAGTTTGGATAACCTAGAACATCCGAAGATTATCTGATAATGTCTGTAGCTTTGGCCTGAAGGAGTTAATATACTTTTTAAGGCAAGGTTTAACATTTATGAAAGTATGTGGCCCGAAATCAACAATGTTCTGTATTGAAATTGATGCGTAGAAATACTTCCTAAATTTTATGAAAATCTTTTGAGAAATGACTGAGATACTCAAAACCTGACCACTTTTCGTGACGGTCGCAATGCGATTTTTTAATGAATTGTACCCCAGTATAGAAAACAAAGACGTAGTCCTACGTCAAAAGTCTGGTGTGCAGAACTCGTTTATAAAATTGCAATGCCTCAACCCACCAGCCGTTGATCCAGTGAAAGCTCCAAGTATATTGTGAAAATCGCCAAGTTACCAGTGATTCAGGTCAACTATGATCTTCTTATTGACGAATGGAATGTTAAAATATAGGTGGACCTTGAGTACAGAGTACAAATTGAGGAGTATTGGAACCAGTTGTTTATAAGAAAACGGCGAGGTGAGCCTAAATACCCTCAGGTGATTAGGTAGTGAAGTCAGAAGTAATTCTAGCACAGGTCATGATGGAAGGCGTTTCAACCGTACGTATAGACCCGTCTTCGCAAAAACGAGCTGCGGATCAAGGCAGGGGGTCGTTGAGAAAAAGAGTCACTTGATTACAGGCTTCTTTTCAAAAAAAACCCAAAAAGTGATACTGCGCCGCAGTAGTATTATTTTTCAAACGGGGGTGATTCTTAGTTCATTTTTACTTATTATACAACAAATTATAGAAGATTTAAAAAATACTAAAATTTGGAAGTCACTATTTGGTACTATTTGGTCACTATTTTTATTATTTTAGTCACTAAAGTCACTATTATTTATCCATACATCCGCTACCAGCCCTGGGTCTTCAACTCGACGTAGCATATCAACACCGTCCTTAATTCAGAATCACAAAAACCAAAAACCAAAAAAGGCCCTTTTCAGGCCACCACAGCTATAAAAGGGTTATTTTTATGATGCTTCTGATCTCTAAACAATAATAATATCAAGGGAACTTAAAAAGAATTTCATTTTAAATAAACGAAAAATAAACTAATAATCACTAACACCGAAAGTAATCAATTGATTATATAATAAATATGATTTTGCTATAAAAATATATTAATTCAAAGAATATTGATTAGTACAATTAAAATGGCTTACACTTAGTCGAAGTCCTACGTCATCATTTTGAACAACACAATGGTGGCTGTACCTTGTAAATTGTCCATAAGAAATGCTATTTTTCACTAATTTCGTGTAATTCGGAGCTGAAATGTTGAATTCTTTCGCGAGGGTTGGGAGCGGAAGAAACCGAAAAGTATGCTGCTGTCAAATGAAGGTGATAGTCACTATTGAGAAAAACCCAACTATTCTGTGCGAAATGTAACTCTTAAAGTTGGAAAATGGTATAAGCCACAAGAGGTTTGAATAGTTTAAGGCGTTCCAAAAACAGCCAATTCGCCAAACTGACCATAACTTCGCCCGATAGAAAAATACTGAGCTCTGATTAATCGGGGATTCTTTGAAAATAAGAAGAAAGCAAATAGAATCGCCGATTTCAAAAGAAGATGGAGAACCGACACCGCTAGCGTATCTGAGGGTACCGTACGGAACCTGATGGCGGGTGTGTCACAGAAAGTTCGAGAATTTTACAGAAAGATGGATTAACATCTCAATCAACTGTTTTTACTGTATATATTAGTCTATTATATTGAAATAAACGATCGGTTTTGTTGAATTATGCCTTGATTTTTTTTTGCTGACATTATCTTAATGTCCGGAATTTAACGTGGACAGGCTTTATACACACTCAATTTACCTCGGCAAAATGTCCAACAGCCGATCAACTCGGCAGTTACTTTTGCTGATATCCCTGTTTAAAGTTTGTTTGTTAGCTGAGAATCGGTAAAATTTTAATTTGTTAGCCGAATCTCGGTAATTTATTCACTGAATCTCACTGTAAATTGAAATTCCGAAATGATCGGCTGTTGGATTCTCGGCGAAAAAAAACTAAGTGTGTAGAACTGTTTACAGGTGAAAACTTACCGCTGAGGTGGATAATTACGCACAGCAATGATCCAAAGCATACTTTCAATCTTGTAAACGATGGCCCTGCATATTGACATGTTTTCCGTGGCCAGCACAAAGTCCTGATCTCAATTCCAATGAAAAATTGGGGAACGCCGTGGAACAGCATTTCCAAATTTAAAAAAAAAACAAGAATTTTAACGAGCTTGGGGAGGTTGCTCAAAAAATATGGTACCGTATCCCTATTCAAATGTGCCAACTACTCGTTGAAAGTCAACCGCGAATGTTGGTAGAAGTTATTGCTCAGAAAGGCTTTCCTCCCCAATTATTGATCATTAACTGGAAGAGATGATTGAATTTTCGTTCCTTTTTCTTATCAAAAGTACTCTAATTAGCTCTGCCCTTGTAAATATTGACATGTTTATTTACATTGACGATACAAGATCACATATTCAAAATATGATTGTAATTTCTTCTTTAACTCATTAATACGATGTAAACGTTGCGTAAAACTGAGATAAAAGGGAAATAAAATTCCAGCTTTTTCATACATGTTTTATGACAATCAGCCAATTGTGCTAATTATAAGGCCACCACTGTAACTGCTAGGAGACGTCAGAAACATCATCACTTTGTGTCTTCTACTTTTTCCAACTTGCATTCTTCAATATCATCGATATCACCCGAAACGGGGCATCATTCTCATGTTGATAAATATTTACAACCCTTGTTATGATAATCATTCCGAGCGTTTACACTGCTGCTTCATTTTTTTTCCGTTGCCGCTTCTTTTGCTAGACCACAATAAACTGAGATAGGTGAGAATTAGATGCATTATTTGACCAATATTTTGACTATTTACCGTTCGTATCTCCGAATGGTTTCACGTTTGGTCTTGGTAGATCTATAAGAAACATTGGAACTCTCGGAAGGTGAATTCATGCAAACTTTCCGTCAACAATACCCCGCGGAAATTGACACAGCACAAGACCGTAGCAGCTTAATCACCCCGTTACCCTGGAGGGCTCAGTTTACGCTACAATCTTAAGCGAGGTGGATCGCGAGTTATATTAGCCAAGGTTATTTTTCGTGCTGTGAAGATCAATCAAAAGCAATCATTCGGATCAATGGGTGGTGGCGATTTTGAGTGGGTTCATTCATCTGCAGCAGAGGATGCGACTCGTAAGAAGGCGGATCGCGAGCGTCTCAACACGCTTACGGAGGAGTCAGCCAGGTGTTGTTTTGTCTTTATTACGTCGCTTATGATAAGTTTTGTGTTCATATGTGTTGTAGTGCCGTGGACAGTTTTTCTACGATGGATTTATGTGTACAGATTAATGCCTTGTTCAGACTACGGAGTTGAAGCATGATACGAAGGTGTTGTAAAAATATTTAAAAAGAAAAAATGTTTAGAGGTGCCTTGCAACATGATAGTCTGAACACAACATAGGAGGCGATGTGTTGAGTCTATCAGCCTTTTCACATTCGGTGCA
The DNA here is from genome assembly GCA_024533555.2 of Aedes koreicus. NCBI lineage: Eukaryota > Metazoa > Arthropoda > Insecta > Diptera > Culicidae > Aedes > Aedes koreicus. The sequence continues at coordinate 15,008 of JAHHFK020003307.1, forward strand.
AATTAATAACAAAGAGAAATTTAAGAAGTACATATTTACCCGTAACGTGTTCGAAAATATTGACCAGACAAATAATATGCGATTAAAAAATTGATGCTAAATTTATTCTAAATGTATCTTATATACCACCAAACTTATTGTCATTATTAGACACTCTTAATAAACAACTTGATTTAAGCAAGAAATTATTCACATGTAAACATATGTGCATTATTTTATTCAAGAGTTTTAAAAAAGCACATCAAATTGAGCATGAGCATGAACATGATTGACCGCCCACGGATGCAATTCCGTTATTGCCAGATCAGCTGTATTTGCACAAAGAACCAACAGATGATGTTTGGGACTAACATACATCTTCTATGTGTAAAAACTGGTGATCCATTATAAAGCAATACCGGCGCCGGCCGTAACGATACCCGAGCAGAACACCAAAGCATATGAATACCTAATTTTGATCTTGATAACTGGCGTTGGTATTAAAGAGCTCAGATTAAGAGGTAAAATACCTAAGCAAAATACCTAAGAATTGCAAGCAAAATGTCTCTAGAATAACTAAACTTGATATTCCGGATACCTGGGTAAGTATCTGGTCACCTAAGAGGTATTATTTTGGTATTGTCTTACCTCAATTCGGTATTCGCATGACATTGTGGGAACAATTTGATGGTATTATCCTCAGGTATTTTACCTCTTAATCTGAGCTCATAAATTCCAAGGCCAGTTATCAAGTTATTCGCTTCTGCTCGGGTAGTGGTAACGAACCGTTGAATACCTCACCACTGAAGCGCAAACTTCCTCGAAATCGATGCCTAGTCTCTGGGCCCTTGACAACCAAGCGGGTTTTGTATCGCTCGATCTGTCCATCGAGGCCTCGTTTGGTTTTAAAAACCCACTTGTTCCGGATGGCCTTTCGATCCTTCGGTAGCTCTTCAAGCACCCAGGTGTGGTTCCTCTTCAGGGTCTGATCTTCTCTTTCATTGGTTTCGGTCCGGTCACTTCAGTATCTCACTGTAAGAAGTGGGATCGTCCATCGGTTAGTTTCCATGGTCGCGATTTGGCTGTTGGGAATCGATTGCGCAAGTATGCGTATTGTACGAAACGAAAATGCCATACTTGCCTGTGGGACGGCGCCCCGACCGCTGCGCCTCAACGCGTGCCCTGAATTGGCTAGTTGTACTGTTTGCGATGGGAGCACCCTTATGTTGTCATCGTCGGCGTTTTTGAACTCGCTGTTGGATGAGCTGCTAACAGATGACTCCACCAGTGCGATTGCTCCTCCCAAAGCTGGAACATCAGTCGGGACATCCGGCTCATGCGGGGTACGTTCTGGAACCCTCACTGGTACCTTTTCGATCCAATCAATTCAAGTTTCAATCTCTACAAAGTCAACTGGATCTTTCTGGGCTTCGAATTCGCTGCACTCCTCATTAACAATGATGACGTCATGACTATAGACGATATTGTATCTCTACAAAATCATATACCCGGAGGCCGTATCGTACACACTTAGAATTATATGCCGAGTCCCGGCTTTCTGAAACCGAGATCCGCACAGCCGACCTCTCGGTTTCGACCTCGGCTTTTTTATGTTAACCGATAATCTCGGTTTGGGTCAAACTGACAACTCATATAGTTAGCTGGGAATCTCGGCATGAGCAAACTGACACATCGGTTACAATTCGAAACAAACAGAAATGAGGTTAACCGAGATTTCGGTTAAATTGTGTCTAATATTCGAAATTTTTAATTAGATTTTCATCGAAATATTGAATATTTCATGCCAATAGTCAATACCCTGCTAAGATGGTGTTTGCGTCGAATCCGGCTGGTACAAGAGGGCGTGGATCACAGCGATCTAGATGGGCGGATCAGGTAAACCAAGGCTTAGAAAGCATAGGGCGCAACCGAGGATGGAGAGGAGCAGCCATGAACCGGGTGAATCGGCGTAAAATTGTTGACGAGGTTTTATCAATTGATGTAGTACCAACAAATGTATGTTTTTTCACCGTTCCACAAACAACATACGACTTACTCCACTTGCGAATGAAATCAATATGGCACATGGCGGTTGACAGATAAAAGGCCGAGCCTTGGCTTACAAAACTGCTAAACCGATATTTCGGCATGATAGGCAGCTGAGGTCAGTTGAAGTTTGGTTAAAGTTTGTGCTCAGCTCCTAGTGTTGCCGAGAATCGGTTTAATAATGAAGTTACCCGATATTTCAGTTTCAAGTGATGCTGAGACTCGGCATCGTTCGATTTTTTGCCGAGTTATCAGTTAAATATGAAAATGCCGAGTGAATTCAGCAAAATGTATAACCGAGCTCGTGAATAATTTTTAAGTGTGTATCTTCAGCGTAGCCAATGAAAACACACTTGATCGACTTGACATTCAGCTTCCATCGCTGTTGCACCAAAAAATTTAATTGCCGCAACAATGTTTGTTTGGGGGGGGGTTTTTTGTTTTGGGGGGGTGGGGGGGGGGGGGGGGGGTAGGGGGAAGCCCGGGGTGGGGCCCCCGCGGGGGGGGAATTTGGGGGGGGGTTCATCTGTTTGCATGTTTTTCGTTTTTTTTATAGTGTGGGGGGTGTTCTGCGGGGGAAAACTTTTGTGTGTGGGTGGGGGACACAGAAAATAAAGCGTTCCGAAAATGAAAACAGACCGTGAGCTAGTTCACGTTTTCTTGATTTTTCCCTTTAAACGTTATTTAGTTCATGATTACGTGATTCAGTTCACGTTGTATTTTTGCTTGTTCTCGAATTCATGACTGCAGTTCACGGATCTGGGCACGGATTTTTGTTTCCGTGCACGTCTTCTGTTGTCGCACACCGTCACGTACCATGCTCTTTTGTAACCTTGAAATGATATACATCCGTTGTTTCTGCGCAGAATTTTCAACTGCTGGCTTGTTTGACCTTGAACTCCTCGTATCCTTCCAGTGCTTGATCTTTCGTCTCCAGCGTGTAAAAGAACACCTTTCTTGTTGCATCATCGATGAAGCTCATGAAATATCTGCTTATCTAAGAACTTCCAAAGGACTTCACAGATCCGTGTGCACCAAGTCCAGCTTGTCCTTGGCTCGACTCTCACAACAAGGGAGCGAATCACCTGATTGCTTACCTTAGATACACGCCATGCATTCCAAATCATCGGTGGTCCTGATGTTCCAGGATTCCATCCACCAGATGTTTCAATTTGAAACGCCGTTTCCGACTTGTTCTTGAAACTCATTCCCACATGCGCCAAGTGAGTGGTTGCTCCGGGGTCGAAGTACCATTCTTCCTGCTGCACATCACCGATAGCAAAAACAGCGCACATCGCACGACCTTTGCCGCGCCTCAATGACCGGTCTTTTGTAGTTGCAAAAGGAATCGTCCATGACCTTGCTCGGTCCGCCGCTCTTGCAACGCCTGTGGTGCTGCTCGCCGCTGTAAAACGCTCCTTCATCGCTGCTGTTTTTCGGTCCCTGCTTCGGCTTGACGTCCTGCAGAATCTTGGATTTGACAGCGTCGGCTGTCCATGCGCATCACCATGGGAGCATCGTACTTCGGCAGTCCCATCAATAGCAACGATGCTTACCACTCGTTGCTAACAGCTAAATTAATCTCCGCCAGTTTGTGGCTTGTTGAAACCTTGTTGAAACCTTGGCAACCACAAACGCCTCGGATGATTGAGAATTTTCCAGGCGAATCGAACTGAGCTGCTGCGGCGAACTGAGCCGCCAATAGATGCCGCCACATGGGAAAGCCCTGAGCTTCATGTCTGCATCCATGACCTCACCTTCTCGTGGCAGCATCGCACTCAACGTATCAATTGGCACCACTGCTGTGTTTTGTTAGTGTTCTTCACCCGTAAATACAGCCTGGAAAATATCCCAAACTGCACCATCGTCATCAATTCCACCACCCGCATCGCCACCATTCAAAATATTACGACCAAATCAGTCAGGTAGGATTATTTTTGCGAAAATTGTGAGCCGGCTTGAGAGTGGTCCGAGAAAAGCCCGCTGCCATTGCACACAAAATAAATCCCACCTCGCCGCTCTCCTCCTGAACTGTTGATGGCGTAATACGCTTACACACACCACGCCACAGCTTCTGCTGTTTTATTTGCAACGAGCCAGCTGTCGCTTCTGAGCATTCCATTGATCGTCTAATTAATCATAACAAACCGAATCTGTACCTGTACCAACGAATCAAGCAAATAAACGCTATCTTCCTGCCGTTGTTTTCATTCCGAATCCGATCCAACCCAGCAAACCTCGCATACGACCGACGGACACTGTTTAGTCCATTTCATCTTTATCATCGCTTAGCAACTTCAGCGATCAGCTGCAAGGTAAACAACAACAACAGTGCGTCAGTGTGCGTGACTAACTGGTAACGAATCACTCATCGCCAGTTGAACTGCATCAAAAATAAACAACGCTGCAAAGGTGAGACATAATAGTGTGAGACCATCGCATTGTTTGAGTGACTTCCATCCATCATTGTTACACTCCCGTCATCGATTCCGCTGGTGGCGCCATCTGTTTGTCAGTGATTGTACTATTCGTCTTCACAAGCTACACGCAGAAGAAAATATCGTCAAAACAAACATATCTCAGGTTATGATACTCATTATGCTTGGCGTGTGTAAGAGCTGCGCAAACGAGCTCACCGAGCGGGCTGTAGTAAAGTGTGGTGGATTCTGCTCGGCTCAGTTTTGTCTGAAGTGCTCGAAGATGGATAGTACCACATGTGCGAAGGTTTCAAGCAACACTAATCTGTTCTGGATGTGTAACGCTTGCAGTAAAATGATGGACAGTGCGTGATTCAGGAATGTCATGGTTAAAACGAATGCTGCCGTGTCTCAAAACTTTGAGGAACTGAAGAATGAGATCCGCTGCAGCGTGTTGGATGAAATACGGCTTCAAATTCGCCCAAATTTCAAGGAACTGATCGAGGCTGTACTGAAAACTCCAGTTTCTGTTCCAAGAGTAACTTTTTTCGGGCCCTCTAAGAGGAAACGTGAGAACGACGGGAAATTTAAACCGCCTCCGAAAAGGACAGCGCAACTCCGTCGTGGGACTGACTGTTCAGGGAAATCTGCAATTACTTGCGCCACAGCAGACAGCATGTTTTGGTTGTATCTGTCCGACATATCCGTTGAAACTCCTGATGACAGTGTAATATCACAACGGTTAGGCTCCAATGATTTAAAAATCGTGAAGTTGGTTCCAAGAGGAAAGCATGTGCGTGCCTTGAACTTTGTGTCACACAAAGTAGTGATGCCTATACAACTGAAGGAGAAGGCTTTGCTGTATTCCACTTGGCCCAGTGAGATCAGTGAGAGGAGGAAAGGAGCATTCCGAGAAAGGTTTTTTGGAAGCCAGCCGTCCTAACAATACTCGAGACAAGATCCAACCATTTCGACCGACGCAGAGACGAACATCATAATGGATCAATAACGATGAACGAAACTGCTCACAATACCTCGACTTGTCCCGAATTCTCGACCTGCAATATTTAACGGTATACTATCAAAATGTGAGAGGAATTCGTACTAAAACTAACGAGCTCTTTCTGAAGCTTTCCGCCTGTGAATACGAAGTTATTATACTCACTGAGACCTGGCTTCGTTCTGATATCGCTAGTTCAGAGTTTGCTGCCAGCTACTCGATATTTCGGTGTGATCGCAGTGCAGCTTCTAGCAACCTTAAGCGAGGGGGTGGAGTTTTGATTGCGGTTAAAGAAAACCCCAACTGTACGTCGGTAGACCTTGTTGACTGTGGCAGTATTGAGCAAATCGCTGTGCGTATTAAACTAGACAATGTAACGATCTTTGTGTGCGGAATCTATCATCGACTGAACTCGTCTCCGGAATTGTACTCAGCGCATTCCGCAGCAGTCCAGCAAATCTATGAAAGTGCGTCGGATTCTGATAATATTGTCATCGTTGGAGATTACAACCTACCTCAGTTGGTATGGTCCTACGATGAAGAGATCAACAGCTTGCTGCCGTCCAACGCATCGACTGAACAGGAAATCGCTCTGGTTGAATCAATGATTGCCTTCGGACTACATCAGATCAACAGGCTGCTAAACTCGAATGGCCGTACACTTGACTTGGCATTTGTTAACGAACCAAACGATGTTGAACTTATCGAACTTCCGCCATCCCTCCTCCGAATTGAATGCCTGCTGATTCCGATTTTCGACGTTGCCACTTTCCGAAACTGAATAACGCTCTCATGGACGTCGATTGGATTGAAATGTTTCGTGCAAAAGATACGGATGAAACGGTACGTATGTTTTATGACAAATTGTACGACATTATGGAGAAATGTGTTCCACGTCGAACAAGTAGGCCACATTCGTTTAAGCAACCGTGGTGGACAACTGATTTACAGCATCTCCGTAACATTGTGCGAAAAGCTCGTAAACGCCATTTTCGATCACGGAGTACTGTGAACCGGATCAATCTACAGTCGTTCGAAACCCATTACGCCAATTGCCAGGACGCTGCTTTTCGTTGCTATATAAGACGATTGGAGCAGACTGCGAAGCAGAACCCGTCATCCTTTTGGTCGTATATTCCAAGCCGTAAGCATGCTAACCCGATCCCTACCGACATGAGTTTTAAAGAAACTTCGGCCGATTCACCTCACGAGCTAGCTAATCTGTTTGCCGATTTATTTGAAAATGAACACACTCAAACGTCACCAACTTTTTCCGCTGTCAGTCTTAAATCCTGTCCTGCTTTCAATTTGAATTGTCCTGCTCTAGTTGTGAGCCAACATGAAGTTTTGTCAGCCCTGGAAAAGTTGGATGTGTCGAAAGGGTCGGGCACAGACAAGATACTTCCGTTGTTTTTAAGAGAATGTGCTGACTCACTGCTGATGCCTTTGACGACTATTTTTAACAGGTCACTCAGTGAAGGTACTTTTCCCGGAGCGTGGAAGTTAGCCTCAATCACTCCGATTTTCAAAGCTGGTAACAAACATGCTGTTGAAAATTGGCAAAGGGTAAATGCACCCTTCTTTTTGGCGAAATGCTCCTTAGATGCGTTTGCCCGGTATAATGCAATCGGAGGTATTAACCTTCTGGCTAGCGCTTGTCGGGTGTTTTGAAAGGTCTTCAGTTTCTTCAAGATTGTATAGTTTTGACGGGTTTTAAGTTTCTGAATTTAAGAGTCATCAAAACTAAATTAAGACCCGTCAAAATGAAATTAATATTCGTCGAAATGAAATTAAGACTCGTCAAAATGAAATTTAAACCCCTCAAAACTACCTCGAAGATTGCGAAGCGAAGCTCCGCTATACAACCTTGAAGAAACTTAAGACCCGTCAAAACAACCGGCAAGCGCTAACCAGAAGGTAAATACCTCCGATTTAATTATACCGGGAAAACGCATCTAAGGAGCATTTTTCCAAAGTTTAAGGAGCATTTCCCCAAAAAGGAGGGTGCATTTACCCTGCTGCCGTTGAAAATTACAGAGGTGTTTCGATTTTATGCTGTATGGCCAAGGTGTTTGAAAAGGTCCACGTACTTCTGACTCATAAATTTTGCAACAGCTTCCTGATCTCGTACATCAGATCGATCCAATTCCTTAGTCAGCTTAGAATCCTACAAACTCGGAAAGAAGCCACGATGTCGCCACCTAACCAATAACTCAAAGAGCGTTATGCACAGGTGTGCATGAGGACATGTGTGCATAAATCCTTCGAGTTGCAAGTATTCTGTTTGGCTCCAGCCACGGATTCGTGTATGCTCTGGTTCTGCTATTCGACAGCACCGTTTGACTGTGGGTTAAAAGGAATGGATTTGTTGACCTTTCACCCTTTTCTTCTCAGTGTTCTATAAATTCACTACTTTAAAAAGGGGGCCCATTGTAGCTCTGAATGGTCAACGACAAACTAACTAACCATTTTCACAGGTTAGTTATTTGTCCGCCATTCTTGCAACATGTCCTCCCGAGCAGGAGACATCCACATATGAATACCTAATTTTGATCTTGATAACTGGCCTTGGTATTAAAGGGCTCAGATTAAGAGGTAAAATATCTAAACAAAATACCTAAAAATTGTAAGCAAAATATCTCTCGAATAACAATTGTTATTTCGGATACCTGGGAATACCTGAGAGGTACTATTTTGGTATTGTCTAACCTCAATTTGGTATTCGCATAACATTGTGGGAACAATTTTATGGTATTATCCTCAGGTATTTTACCTCTTAATCTGAGCTCTTAAATACCAAGGCCAGTTATCAAGTTATTCGCTCCTGCTCGGGGTGCCCAGCGTATGTCTTCAGATTTGACCACCTTACGAATACTGGGTTCGCCAACGAGTTGCGCGAGCTCATGGTTCATCCTCCGCCTCCAGTACTCCGAGTGCTCGCAAGTCCTCCTAAGGCATTGTCCTCGTCTCGTGTACGCTCTTGTGTACAGGACTCATACGGGAGCTAAGTCTGTTTGACCGGTGCTTGTGGAGCACGTAGTAGACACAATCGTTACACTGCTGCCCAGTCGGGCCCTCTCGTGCTCGGAAGAAAGACGTCTATCGCGCAATCAAATAAATCATATTGAATTGATTGAACACGTAATGTGTGCATTAATTGTTCTCTGTCAGTCACAACACCTTCATCAAAAGAACTGCTCAATACCGAAAAAATCCTGTACTTGCCGATATTTGTTTGCATTTCAAATTTGAGCTTTATTTCATATGTAAGAAGCCGGTTTTGACCAGACAAAGTTTGAAGATTTCATTCATTTTATCTTATATTGTAGACTTTTAAATCTGACAGGCTAATCGAAACAGTTATGTTAGGTATCGACTACCTGTTTTATTATTATTATTTAAGTATGTCGAATCGAAAGTTAAATAATAAGTCCATTGATTGATTTACCGGTGCTATTCCATACCAAATTGGTCTCTGCTAAGAATAAACATTTACGTTTCAGATCCTGATCGCGAGTGACACGTTTTTTCCAAACACAATAGACACTCAAACACCCAAACGTGAAGAGAACTTGCTAATTTTTGCAAATGCGCTTGAATACCAATCAGTGGATTATCGATTCGGTTGACAATTTTCTCATATCATCCATTTAAGCAGCAGACCAAATATATTCTTCTTCTTTTTCTTTGGCTGTAACGTCCCAACTGGAACCAGCTTATCATCAGTATCATTTATGCATTATTTCCCTAGACCGGAAATCGAACCCACTGCCTTCGAAAAAATATTCAACTCTGACTAACTTGGCTATCAGAAGGCTTCAGCTATTAGCATTATCAATTCACACTTGCCCGATTCAGAAAGATTATACTCTAAGTGTGACTTCAAAACGAACAGTAACGAAAAGTGCCTCGATCAAGTCGCCCAGTAATCACAAACCATACGAATGGTCAATCGAATAGATCAAATCAATGTCGTTGAACCTGATGACATTTCCAGTTCTTTCCTTTCACTAGAACATGAAATAGAAGCTATGCGACTAGCCAAAACAACGTTAGCTTTTGATCAATAAAATCGTCCCGCTAATGATTCATCTCATATTCAATTTCTTATACTTTACAGTGAATCCACCATTTGTCCGACGATTCAAATTGTCGAACCGAAACCACCTACTACGCTGGATCCGACCCAAACGATTCCACAAGGACCTAGACTGACACCGAATGTTAGCTTTGCATCGCGGCCTGAAAGTCGACGTACAACAGGCAACAGCATATTCAGTGATGACCAACCACATGACAGTGGCTCCCGGCGGCCTTCGTTCTTTGGCGGCTTATCTAGGGCATCCTTCAGCATGCACAAGACGAATTTGATCGAGTTTCTGCAACGCCACGGTAGCAAGCTATCGCTGAATAAGAAGGATGACATTAAGTACGAATCGCCGGTGCGTAAGGAGATGCGGGATAAGAATCGAGCAGTGGCACAGTAAGTACTAACACAGTAACAGTTACAATACATTCTGCATTCAAAGTATCCTTTAGTAGTAGTAGGGATAGGAGTGTAGTAGTAGATTCTACCGTCGAAATCTATAGATTGATTGATTGATTGGCTTTATTATCGAGACTTAAATATATAGATGTCGCTACGTCAGTGATGGCTTAACCATATTTTCTAATATGGAGGTTTCAGAAATTCATCGATTTCTCTTTAAATATTGCTAAAATTAATATATTTAGCAAAGTTCCTCATCGATTTAACAAACGTTATGATTTCTTGAAAAAAGTCATTTGCGGGAAAACTAAAAAAATATCGATTTTTGAAACCGCCCTAGCATGGAAATGGTCACCCTAATACAAAAACAAAAAAATACGTGTCATCCTCAACTATCTTTCACGCCATAAAGATAGTGATCCTCTCAACCATCGTAGCAAATACGACCGTGTCCGCATCATCATTGAAACCACATGGCCCTTCCCAGAGCCACCAAATGGTTTCTTAAGAGTGTACAATAAAATTTTCTAACATACTTACTTATCTATGCCGATCCAACGTCCCGTCAGAACAGCGCCTACGTTGCAATGATGCTCTACGAAACAAACGAAACTAATCTAACATGTTAAACCAGACAATGCATCAAACGGTTTATCTTAATCTACGTCAAACGGTCGTGTGTTATACACAACCTCACAGATTTTCGGCAAAGGTTTCTTGATCCAATCGATCAATGAAGCCTCTATACTAATAGAGGCAATTAAAAATAATAAAAACAACATTCATTACACATTGCTACGTAGTCCTACGTAAACTTTGCGTAAAACCCCACTGGGCTCTCCCTTATAGTTTTTTTTGATGTTATTGTCTGGATATTTATTTATATTTAAATAGCACATTACGACTCATACCTCATTCTGACTCTCGTCGTCAGTCCAACCTGATGGGGTGTCACGCTTCTCTTCCTTGGCCTGGATAGTCCGGATACCCTTACGGCCACACGCTGTAGCGAAGTGGCCTATCTTTCCACACTCAAAGCACTTCTTGTCGTTAGCACAGCAAGCATCGTGAGCATGTGCCAAGCTGTTGCACCTCTAACATCGAAAACGACGACCTTCATTACGATTCGCTTCGTAACGTTGCATTTTCCTTTGGCCCGGCGGCAATACTAGATTTCCAATGCGCTTTCGGAACGATCGGTATCCTTGATTCGATTTCCGCGAAACAACCAGAACTTCTGTGCTACTCTCCGTGTTGTTGTGCGAAACGGTTTCCAACGTGAATGCATCTTTCCACGCTGTAGCTTTTACTAAAATCTCAATTTCGTACCCATAGATTCTTGCATCCTCTGTCAGCTTCTAATCGCACATACTTTTCAGTAAATGTGTATAAACGAATAGGCCCTCGCCCTGTTTGCTGTACTCGCACAGTCCAATCTTCGACTCCAGACGCACGAGGAAGCCATCAAGCGTCTCATCCTTTCTTTGAGTCATTCTGCTGAACATTTCATGCTCAGTGATAGGATCCGTCAATTTACGCAAATGTGCATTGATATTGCCAAGCATGGCTCGATAATACCGTGGATCATTCAAGCCTGGCCGCAGCTTAGCAACGCAAACAAGGTTTTGGAGCTGATCACCCATGCACATGAAAAGATGCTTTGCAAGTTGAGACGGATCGTTTATCTTCGAGAGCGATGCTGAGATCTCGATTTTTTGCAAAACACGATACTTCCTGAAGCCTGCTGGTAGGTACGTTCTTTCTAAATTATGGGGGATTATCCCATCGGGCACCCGCGTATGAATAATTCCCCACTGTCCTGGAAGTTGGTGGCGCTTCCGTTTAGTGCCAACCAATCACAGACACACGCGCTTTTTCCTTCGCAGGCAGATCGTCCTTGTCTATGACATCAAGTTCTTCAAACTCCACCTCTTCTATGGCTCCGACAGTTCCGGATTCAATATTATCCAGATATTCATCATCTGGCTCTTCGTAGTGATTCAGTGAATCTACTGATGGAGCCCGTACGTATCTTCCAGCCGACATTTTACAAAATTTACTGCGAAAGGAAAAAAAACTTTTGCTCAATACTCTTGCAAGGAAAAGATCTACGGAAACTTTTAATGTAATGCGCTGATAACGAAATTTTTAGGCTGCCGATGCACAAGGAAGTGGCTATTTCATTGAAAGTGGCTGTCTCAGTGCATTGAAGCGGTTGTCGCAACACGCGGTTCCAATAAAATAAAGTGTCTAACACAGCGCACAGGAGTGGTTGACACACGCTGTTTTGTCACAGTGGCTGGCACAGCGCACTGAGCGGTTGTCACACACGCTACTTCAATAAATAATATGGCTGGCACAGCTCACAGGAGCGGATGACACAACACGCTGATTCGGTGGCTGTCGCAGCACACTAAGCGATTGTCGCAACACGCTTTTCCAAGAAAATGTAGTGGCTGTCACAGCACACAATCAGATGGCACAATGAAATTCGCAGCTCGGGCCTCAGCGATTAAAACTCACATTATTTTGCAAATTTTCAGGGTCGTTTTCAGCAAATAAACTCAAAAAAAATTTAAAATGTGATTTTTTTTCAGTTTTTAATATCTCCACAAAAATAAAAAAATAAAACTTTGTTCTTTTCATAACTAGCACAACTATTCAAGACATTATAAAAACATGTTTTTTTTACATAAAATTAAAGTCAACAGAAAAATAGCACATCACTGGTTCCTCTCAAACACAATTTTCTTCTTTCGACACACAATGTAAACACATTTTAATAAAAGCGCTGGCAGGATCGCCAAATGTGGCGTCCGACATCCATTCTCCGGCTGGAGATTAGAAGAGAAGCGCGCAGCGGAAGCGGAGAAAAGAGCCATCGATTAGGAGAAGAAACTTTTGCTCGAGAGATATACCCTGCTGGAGGAGCAGCTGGACGACGATTGTGATACCATCAACCAACCCTGCCAGATGGGTTAAAGGGAAAGTGTGCAACGATTGACCCAATGGGTTGATCAACAGCCTTGGGATATATTGCCTAGGCATGAGGCAGCCGGAGAATTCCTTTGGGCATTTAGCAAGGAGAACGGATTGATGTCCACAAGCCCACAACGGGCTTTCAGTCAAGTGCCTGTGGCGTCCGACATCCATTCTCCGGCTGGAGATCGGAAAGTCAGACTCCCACGTGCGTGGGGAGCTACTTACGTTCACGTCCTGTCCGTCTAATGGCCCGAGATGTAAAGAGACAGAGAAAACCGAAGAGCGAGAAATTGAGAGAGAGAAAGCCGACGGTGGCTGTCTCATGAGACTATCGTTTGACGCAGGGGTGAACATAGGTAATACGCGATGCACACGAGCGACTCTCGAATGAACTCACAATCATCGGAGGTGCTCATAATAATAGGGGTAACAAAAACCCCACATTTTCCCCTTTCCCAATAGAAAAACAAAAAAAAACAATACAACAATAAATTTGTTTTTTTTTTTTGTATTCTCCCAAGCGCGGAAGTAACGATCTTTGATGAAGTTTGTCAGAAGTAGATAATTTATCATCTCCATGCGAAGCGCTAGGAGTGGACGGTAATTTATTGCTAGAACGAAATGGACATGAAGAGAACGTGTATTGATAGTTCCGTATAGGGCAACGGCAGGCTTTGAAAATTGAAAGATCAAGTTTGAAAACGAGCGGAGGGCATTATTGAACGGTAGTATCCGATCAGGCACATAACCCTTTACCATACTACCCCATGCAGGGTAGGCAAGAGGAGGAAATCCCCTTGACTGGCAAAAGGTTATGCAACCGATCGGGCTCTTATACTACCTATTGCTTTTTTCTAGTTCTAGCGATTTGTCCCTCTCCTAATACTGCCTAACACGGGTGAGAAATTATCTCCCGCTGTTGGGTTTATTTTTAGCATGAACCGCCTATTTCACGCCTATTTTTATGTTTGTAGGATAAGGGGGGGGAAGAAGCAGAAGAAAATGGAGATAGTGTTGGGGGGGAGAAAATAATATAAAAAAAAAAAAAAGGGAAAAATAAAAAAAGTGCCACTAAATAATTATGGCCTGTGCCAACACATAATGTGTGATCAGCATTAAAAATTTAGGAATGAGCAATAATAGATGAGAAATGATCTTTGGATAATCTAATTGTGGTCGGTAAATACACATTCCAAATAAGAGTTGTTGAGCTTCTACAATTGATATTTTTATCAAATGATATGTTGAGTTTACCAATAACCATAAGACTGTCACCTGAATGGAAAAAATATTGTCGGTAAGGATGATCATTTTATGTGGTCACTACTTATAAATACGGTTGATAAATGTATCCATGCCAAGGGAAAGTACAAAAATCAACCTGTAATAATTTTGAAATGGTCATCAAACCATTATCAATGTTCAGGCGCACAAATCAAAACAGCAATCGGAAATAAAAAATATGAGCAATTTTATAATATAAAGCAGCTCTTAGAAAAAGACTACTCATTTGAATGGCTTACATTTTTCAAAGCAGATTGGTAACAACGCCAGTAAATTCTCACCAAATTCGCGATGAAACATCAAGCAATTTTCTAACCAATCAAAGCAAAGGAGCATTTCTAAATTCAAAATTTGCAATGAACTTTTGCAAAAATAACAAATAACTGGCAAATGATTAGATCAAATCGTCCAGATAAAAATGAAAATAGAATTGAAAAAATCAAACTAATTGTATATCGTAGTGTATGACAAGTCGGACAGTCTGTAAATGAGGACATATCAATTTTAATTAGTTTGTAGGTTATTTTTCCAACATTTAACGATTTCACAGTTGAGGTGCATTACAAACGTTGTAAGGAGTCTCTATGAACTTAAAAAGTTATCATAACTGGCGTTCTGTTAAGGTGAAGGAACATAAATGTTAGGAAGATAAAGCCGCTCCAACGAAAAACGTAATCTTTGCGTCAACTTGATCCGGGGTATACAGGGTCATTAGAATAAGATTCAATGCTGATTCTTGGAAATTGGATGATAAATTGAAATAAGATGTTTTTCGAATACTCTTAAATGTATGATAAACTGAAGCTATCTGACTTTGAAAAAGCAAACAAGCTTGTTATTTTGGTTGAACCTTTTAACGGAATCCCCTACACTCTTTTTGGTAGCTCCCTTGAACTGTGTGGAATCGCGGTGTGGTGGATGAGTAGATCAATTACAAGGATGTTTGAATGACGAATTATGTTCGTCAACAATAAGAATTTACTGGCGTTGTTACCAATCTGCTTTGACAAATTTAAGCCATTCAAATGAGTAGTCTTTTTCTAAGAGCTGCTTTATATTATAAAATTGCTCATATTTTTTATTTCCGATTGCTGTTTTGATTTGTGCGCCTGAACATTGATATTGCTTTGATGACTATTTCAAAATTATCACAGGTTGATTGTTGTACTTTTCCTTGGCATGGATACATTTATCAACCGTATGTATAAGTATCAATATTTTTTTCCATTCAAGTGACAGTCTTATGGTTGTTGGTAAACTCAACATATCATTTGATAAAAATATCAATTGTAGAAGCTCAACAACTCTTATTTGGAATGTGTAGTTTAAGTTTGTAAAATATTTGTTTTTGCGATATTAAATATTCATTGCTCATTTTACCTCTTTTATGTTTTTTGTATTTGTTAAAAAATAAGTTTTTTTGTCTTCTATTTTTTTTTGGTTTTTTTTTTTTTTGTAATTTATTTTTTTTGGTGTTGTTTTATATTTTTGGAAGTTTTTACGATATTAATTATTTTTGAATTTATAGAGGGTAATGTATTATAAAGGAATTTGTGTTTTTTTTTTTGTTGTTTTTTTTTTATTTATTTTTTTTTTTTTTTTTTTTTGATAAAATAAAAAAATAAAAAGATGTTGTTTTATTTTATTTTTTTTTTTTGAAATTTATTTTTTTTTTTTTTATATTTATTTTTATTTTTTTTTTTTTTTTTTATTTTTTTTGATTTATTTTTTTCTATTAATTTTTTTTCTTTTTTTTTTTTTTTTTTTTTTTTTTTTTTTTTTTATCATTTTTTTTTTGGTATAATATATTTTTTTTTTTTTTTTTTTTTTTTTGTTTTTTTTTTATTATTATTTTTATTTGTTTTTGGCTCAGGAAGTACCAGGACATCTGTCCTAAGCTTAATGAATTACCCCTAAAACATAACTCACAACAAAAAACCCCTCAAATGTTCTGTCAAAATAACACAGCGGATCAAAACAAAAACAAAGATTCTAGTATAGAAAAACGCCAAAATGTATTGCAAAGAGTAAGCAAGGTGTACTTGGGACCAATGGGGCTCTAACAGTGAGCCAATTTTAAACGAATTTGAATGAATAGTTTATGGAATGCTAGATTTGGTATAACTTCGTGGGATATTTCATGTAAATTTAAGCCAGATATCGCCTAAATCAAATCTGTTGCAAACAGAACAGAACAGAGAAAAAGCATTCCAAGTCAGTGTAGATGAATTTTATTTGTTTTGAAAATCTCAGATGTCAAAATCAAGGGTGATGAACAAATCAACTATTATGCTTCCATGACTACTCGTTTCTTGATACTTATTAGAGATTGAGTTTCCAGTGCAGCTTTGTTAAAAATCGCAAGTGATCATCAAACATCAAAAAGTTATTTTCAATTCAACCAAAAGGTCTAACGTTTGCATTTAAAAAAAATGGACAAAAATTGCCGATTTTTCATGGGTTTACCTTCACCCGCACTGACAAAACTACCCATGCAGCATCAATCATAGTAACCCATGAGTCAGCAGACAAAATTTGTCAGCTCTGTCAGTCGAACTCTTACCGTGATGACAAAAACAGTGAAGCAACTCCGTTCAGAAGTGTGCGCGTTCAAAGAATGGCACCCCGCCGCGTCGAAAACGGTCATCGTGCGGCACTTTGTGGACGCCGGATACGCCCGTTCCGGCATCTACGACATCTTGGCACTATTAGACAACAATCAGAGCATCGAAAGAAAGCCCGGTTCCTGACGGCCGACGACCCTGAGCGACAAGAAGCTCCAAAGGATGCTGAAGAGGAAGACCGAGGGTAAAGTGGCTATACCGCTGCGCGCGCTTGGCCGGGAGGTCGGTTCAACCGGCCAAACAGTGAAAAAGTACCTGGCAAACATGAACATACATGTCAGGAAGCGGAAGTCGCGTCCACTGGTTCCGGAGCTGCAGGCAATGACGCAGCGGCAGCGGCTGAATAAGATGGTCAGCTCGGTTTTCCCGGCGAATCGCGACGTCTGCGGTGGTGATGGACGACGAGACCTATCTCACCCTGGATGGCAACGACTGGCAGGGCACTTCGTATTTTACTTCCCCCACGAAGGAAGTGAGCTCCTACGTGAAGTTCATTTCACATACCAAGTTCCCCAAGAAGGTGCTGCTGTGGCTGACAATCAGCGAGAAGGGGATGTCAAAGCCGCTCTTCTTACGCTCCGGACTGGCCGTGAATGGGGAAATTTATGGTACGAAATGCCTGCCGGAAGTTGCGTCAATCATCAAGAAATACCATAAGGGCGAAGACGCGCTGTTCTGGCCGGATCTGGCGTTGGCCCACTACTCGAAGCGATCGTTGGAGAAGATGGAGCGGCTGAATATCGACGTCCCAACGTCCCCCAGCTGCGTCCCACCGAAAATTTCTGGGCCAACCTGAAGCGTAAGACCTACTCCAACAATTTCGTCGTGAAAACAGAGGAGGAATTGATAAATAAAACGAAGAAAGAACTCAAAAACATGCCTACACGCATGATTTCGTCCGCCATGGCGAATGTTCCGGTTAACTGCCGGAAGGCCGCTCGGAAGGGCGTAGAATTTTTTTGCAAGTTAGCTTAAATAATTACCTTCCATGGGAAATTTATCAAAAGCAATTATCTGTCTTAGCTTTTCTTTATCACCATCCGAAAAAAATTCCATTTTTTGACGTAGGACTACGTCTGTGTTGTCAATACTGGGGTACACGTTCGAAATGTGAAAATTTGGAGCGTCACGAAAAATATATAGGTTTTGAACGTTAATAACTAAGTCATTTCACGATCGATTTACAAAATGTTTGCACCAATCGATTGGGACATTTTCTACGATTTGATTCTAATATTTATATCTATTGATTTAAAACATTCAACTATTGAAATTAACGTAAATATAAGGTGATGTCTTATAATGTCGATTTTTCAGAGTAAATTTACCAAATACACAGTACTTTCCTAGCATTGCCTTCATATTTAAGTAACGAACGTCTCCTAGGCAGCCATGCATGTTATATAAGGGGTACACCTTCGCATTTTGAATTAGTTTTTCTGTGGTCGTGAAGCTGTGCAGAGTAGGATCTAGCCAGCAGCAGCACTGGTGAGCAGTCGTTGCCCAGAGAGGCGTTGGTGCAGTTGGCTATTGTTGCTCCCGTCAACCTCGCTGCGAGAAACATGGCTGCTGAAGCCTACGGAAAAAGCCGCCCGTGACAACGAGACAAGAATCAACTATCCCACGTCACCTGCAGATGGCCACCCGCAACGACGAGTAGCTGAACCAAGAATACCAAGAAGAAAGCTCAAGTTCAATCGCGAACTATGTTTCTCCCCCGTCAACTAAATCCGTCCTTTTCAAGACGACCAAATCAGTTTGCCAACTAAAGAGTTTGTTTGGTTACAATTTTCACTTGTGCTGTTTCAAATTAATTTCAATTATCGTGCCCCGGCTGAACATAGCATTCATTAAACGCCGCTTCCCGGAGTAAATGACAAAGAACGTTGAACAACCAATGAACGAAATTCTAGAACGGATAATTCGAACCGAACTGCGACACTTCGGACCGACCATGTGGTTGAGTTCGTTGTAGTTCATAGTTGTGCATAGCGGATTAGTTGCTGGCGGTGGCAAGCAAATTAGAAATGTTTCGGTTAAGAAAATCATCCGTCTAGCGTGTAATAATTAAAACTAATTATTGTGGCAAAATAACTAAAGTTCGTCCCCTTTGATGCAATTTGTAACACATTGCCTTCGTTGGTACTGCCTTCTTTCGTGCACTAGCATCCGATGCCTTTACCTAATAGCTTTTAGCAGAACATTTTGATTCAGTCTTACGACAGTCGTTAAGCTGTGCAGTGGCTGTAGGATCGCAGTTGGCGGCGGCGAGCAGTCGTTGCCCAGAGAGACGTTGGTGCAGTTGGCTGTTGTTGCCGATGCTGCCGTCAACCTGACTGCGAGAAATATGGCTGCTGAAGCCGACGAGTTGGCGGGCAAAAGCAGCCCGTGACAACGCGACAAGAATCAATCATACCACGTCACCTGCAGATGGCCACCCGCAATAACGAGGAGCTGAACCAAGAAGACCAGCCCAAGTTCAATCGCGAACCATGTTTCTCCCCCCGTCAATTATATCCGTCCTTTTCAGGACGACCAAATCAGTTTGTCAACTAACGAGTTTGTTTGGTTAAAATTTTCTCTTGTGCTGTTTCAAACTAATTTCATTTACCGCGCCCCGGCTGAACATAGCATTCATTAAACGCCACGTCCCGGAGTAAATGGCAAAGCGCGTTGAACAACCAACGAACCAACAGATCCATAAGTATCTTCTACGCATTAAAGATAGTGGCCCTCTCAACCATCGTAGAAAATACAACCGGGCCGTATCATCATAAAGAGCCACCAAATGCTTTCTAAAGAGTTTACAATAGAATTTTCTTACATATTTACTTCCTAAAGCTGGTCGAACGTCCCATTAGCACTTTTTCGACCTAGACGTCTATCAGCAATAATAGACTTTGAATTCCCAAACAGACCACAACCATCTACAACGCAATAAGGATAATGATCTCCAGGTGGTCGATCATATCAACAGGATGTGCTCTTATGGTGCATTCTCGCTCCACCATCTCGGAAGGCAAACAGTTCCAGTAGCAAAGTTCGGAAAAAGAAAACATATAGCACCACATCTACCGGGTGCTGAAGCATTTTAACTGATACTGTCGTTTCCCCCAAAGCGATAAGCATTATGAACAGCTTCGTCTATGATATTTACGAGCGGATTGAAAGCGTAGCTTCCCGACTGGCTTAAATCAATTGGGAATTAGATTGCTGCGTAGTCCTACGTCACCTTTGCGCACAACCCCATTGGGCTGTACCTTGTAGTTTTTAATGCAAACGTTATTTTGAACAATGTCAATCGCAAAGTCTTACTGCCCTCTATTGTCATAATTACAACTTGTAGTAATTGTAACCTATCGATCTGAGCCTAAAAAATTATACATCATGTTCTACATCAAAAGAAAGAAATATTGTTTCTTCATTTGATACTAAAAATCATCCCCACTTAGATGAAATTGAATATTGATATTGACAACAGCACAGGTGATAATAAACATCTATCGACGAATAAACCAAAGCAAATAAAGACTTCGAAACTCAGCGGTTGCTCGGATCAAGAGAAAACTGTCATTTCAAAATTCAAATTCAAAAATATAATTGATCTGTCTATTGAGGATGTCTTCATTTCCTTCTCATTTGAGAGCAGGTGAATTGATTTTTACAGACGCAGGTTGCAAATAATTTCGTAGTTTACGCTTGCTTTGCAATTGAACGCGGGAAAATTTTACGCGTCTGTAAAAATTCTTCTTTATTTTTGTGTTATCTATCTTTTCAGTGACCAATTCAGCATTGCCTTGTCAGCTTTGTACGCCAAACTGCTCATAGTGCTCGGAATCGCCTTTCCCATAACAGATGTCGTGTCCGACCGGGCTCCTCAACATTTCTATCAAGGATTCTACCTGTATCTCTACTTGGTCAGCGTTCTGTTTACAATATTGCTCTATGTCGTACGATTCCGGCACAATTCCAAGCTTTCCCACATCTTGAACCAATACCGTAAGTACCGTTCTCAAAACTCGTTTCGATATCTGTTTATTGTGTGGGTCATCAGACACCTCACGGTGGTTATCGCTTTGAATTTTATAACAGTTGTCAATTTTGATAGCACGAGACTTTTGCCATTTCATGGGATTTTTAAACCGAACGTCATGGCAGTTCAAAATCTCGTGCTACAATTGCAGCTATTGAGTCATAAAATTGCTCAGATTAGATATAAGCTCGGTTTTTAACAAAGTAGACCCCTGCGCTAAAAATAACCACAACGTAGTTTTTGGATTATGCTCAAATTCAACCACCACATGTTTATCGTTATGATACCTTTTTTTAATTACTTTTTTTCTTGGAACAGTTTTATATTTTTGGAACAAAAATCCTATCATTGGCGCAGGGATCTAATTTTTAATAAAATTCGCAATCATTGTTGCCAAAATGCACGTTCATTTTATGTGCCGCTTATCGGTTGTAGTCATACGAAAAATATCACACAAATATCATGGCAGCTGACGTCATTCAACAAGGTTAATATTTGTTTACCTTCCAGATGAACCTGGTGGCCTGCCGGAAATGTTAAAACCGAAAGAGACTCGATTCGGATCATTTTACCTCCGGGTAGGGGCTATTGCTTTTGGAATCGGAAGCATGGTCTACTCTGGTCTTGAGCTGGGACAGTATTTCGAGTTAAAACGTAAGTCGAACGTCAGGCGTCGAACAAATCCAATTTCAGTACGAATTCAATTCAATTTCCCCTCGGGATGAGCACGCTTACTGTGTGCTGGCGGAATGTGTAGAATTGGCTGTTATGGGCTTTGTCTCGCTAGGCGCCTTCCAGGGATGACCATTATGAGTTATAAATTCTCCTTCTCTTTAACGACGCAGGCGATGAAAGATGTCAAAATTTTCTAATTGCATTAATTCCGGCCGCTCGGATAACACTATGCATTGTACAGATGCAGTTTCTGTTCTTCAGCAGCGTACCTCAGTTTCACATGAACCGGCACAAATTCATTTCCCGCTTTGGCCTGATGCATATGCTGGCCACCAACCTGTGCGAATGGCTGTACGTGATAATCGAAGAGGCCAAGCACGAGATTGTCCACATCGCACACGAGGGGATAGCCGTCCAAGTGGATAATAGAGAAATGGAGGTCGCAGTGACAGGTAAGATTTCCTTTGCTGGATGCGGCATTTTTCAATGCCTCAAAATTAAATATTTGAAGGAAAAACATTACTGTGCCATAAATGGACAGATTCAATTCTAAAATGTCAATCATCACATGTCTTTGTTTATCGAGTCTGGCAATCTATTACCTCTACTTTCATAAAACTGGATGAACTTAGCATTAAATAGTTTCGAAATGTTTTGTCTATGAGTCGGACTTGCTAAGAACAGACGTAAATTTATCTATGACTGACATCATGGATTGAGTGTAGTTATTTAGTGCCCTGAACTGTCACTATTCACTACCAGTGCTTTCTTTCGCAGGCAACGGACTCAAATCGGACCTAATCCAGCTGAACGCCACCCAGTTGGCACAGCATCACTTGAGCAAGCGTGACGGTGCAACCGCATCGCTGCCCGGTTTCGAATGCCATCGAACCAATATAATGGGCTCATTGGTTCAGAATGCGTCCCCATTCCTGTTTCCCTGCACTATTGAGTACTCGCTGATTTGCGCTGTCATTCTATATGAAATGTGGAAGAAACTGCGGGAGACTGGCCGCGGCGGAAATGGCTCGCGTAAAAGCTCCCGGAAAAGCCTCACCGGAAAAAGTGCCCATATACTGTCCATAGATTGCTCGAATGCTCAACGGGGAATGTTCGGAGGGATTTTGGTCATCGTACTAACCATCATAGTGCTGATTATGTACTTTGTTCTCCACAAGGAAATGTACTTGCAGCGAATGGCAACCATCGAGGTGACAATTAGCGAAATTATTCTCTACACCATAACCGCGTTTGCCGTTGTGTGGGCCATGTTTCAAATGCGAGACCTCAAGTTCTCGCAGAAGAAAGGTGACAGTGGTATCAGCTTGGACTGTACATTGCTAGTTCTTGCCCAGATTGGTATCTACATCTACTGCATGTTTAGCATGATTGGAACTTTCTTCTCGATCGGCATTACAAAACAAGCTTCGGTTTACTCACTAGTTGCAGAGATGATTTCGCTAATACAAACAACGCTTCAAACCTTGTTTGTCATGAATGCCTGGTGGCGGCGCTGCAAGGGTGCCAAACAGAATCGTACCAAACCGGGAAGAGAGATCATCACATTCTTGCTGATTGCCAACATGTCCATCTGGATCATAAACACGCTGATCAAAACTAATGCAAGCTTCAGGCCATCGTTGATGACGTTCTACGGTATCTGGGCATGGACAATCATCACGCACATTTCGATGCCGCTTGCAATATTTTATCGATTCCATTCAACCATCTGCCTCTTTGAGGTCTGGAAGAATACCTACAAAGTGAGATACGATCAAAATTGAATTTCATATATCATCGTAGGTAATTTGTTATATTATATCGTCAAAATTTGTGATTATTAGACTAAGTTTGTATGCACTACTGCGTAGTACATGTACGTTATATCGCTGATTAAACGAAGCTCAAAATGATTAAAAATGTTATTATATTTATCATTATTGATTATTATCACAGATTTCATGAAGAAAAAGGGGCTTCGGAGTTGTAGCATGATACACTACCCATAAATGCATAACAATCCCACTTTTTCACCGTTTTTAGGATAAATTCATGAAACTGTTCCAAATATTTAAATGTCTTATAATTAAAAAAAAAAAACAAATAAACAAACAAAAACGTTTGTTCTTAAAAGGCCGTTTACACTAAAGTTCGGACATACAAAAAATATTTTAGAAAAACAACAGCAGGTTTTTGATTCATATTATTTATTTCATTTTGTAGATAAATGTGATACTCAACACAACTGCATTATGTATTTTATGTTTTTTGCTGTTTTTTTTTTTTTATTTTTTGACGTAGACTACGTCTTACGGGAAGGGTAGGGTGTCAATTGAAAATCTAAAAATCAGCGACCGTCACGAAATATCGTTACAAATTAAACGCTAATAACTTAATAAATGCTCAATAGATTTCCAAGATGTTTACATCAAATCGATTGGAAATTTTCCCGCGTATCAATTCAATTATCCAACATTATCCGTTAACAATTTCAAGCTATTGAAAATAACCAAAATATGAGGTGATGTCTTATAATGCCGAATTTTCATAGTATATTTACTCAATGCACTCAATTTTACTATCACAGATTTCAAATGTAAGCAAGGGAGGTCTCATATGCAGCAGTGAACGATATAAAACGGGTACAACTTCGCAAATTTTCTCATTCGTGTTGCAGTACTGAAGCTGTGCGGAGCATCGAGCCAGTATGGATTGACAGCTGGCGCCGGGCGATAGCATGTACCCTGGAGGGTGCACTAGCTTCATTCAGCGGAGCGGCAAGACGCCCAATTTGGATTTGGGAGCTGGCTGTGGCAAGCACCATAGAAAGTGCACTGGCGACCTACCAATTGGTCAGGTAGCTGATTGCACTGCAGTCTGTTGTTACCAAGCCGTTGGCTAGGCAACCATACATTATAATGTGGTGTGCTAGGCAGTCGGTTGCTTGGGCAAATAATGTCTTTGTAGCCAACCGGTGGGTGCTAGTACTAGGGGCGAAATAAGGTGCTTGTGTGTTTGCTATTTGGTAGATAATGTCTTTGTAGCCAGGTGGTGGGTAATCGTGCTTATACTTTCTGGGACACCCTATAATAAATGCATGATAGACTCAGAGTTGAACATATGCAATTGAAACTTTATGTCAGAAATTATCACTCGAAGAAAACTCGAATTGCAATACATTGAAACTAGCTTTAATGAACAGAATGTTTTTATTTGGTCACGTATATTTCACACTGGAAGAAAAAATTTTTTAAGGAAATTTTTAAGCTAGTACTAATACTCTTCATCGTCATAAGTGCTTCCAGCTTTGCCTAAATTTCTTATAATTGGGTCTGCTCTGCGAGTCGACTAAGTCGAAACGAGTCACTCTCACTTGACGAGTCGACAATTGTCGATTCGAGAGAATCGACTCTCCATTTAGTCTGCAAGTAAATCACTCGATTCAACTATTGTGGACCCGTCAAGAATAAGTTTTTTAAAACCGCTTTTTTCTGATTAGGTTGACCGGTGTATATTACTTGAATTTCAAGATTGATTTTAAATCAATGCTTTTTTCTACATTTTTAGCGTAGTAAAGTTGGAAAGCGGGATGGTACTGCGAACGGGAGTATGGGTAAACAAGATGGCCTTAGCGCCACTCCTGCAAGTAGGAGGCCACCTGTCGTTTGGTATTAGCCCGACCCTTCTGAGACAGTCACCTCAAGGGACTTGTGAACGGCTATTAGCTCCAAGGCTCAAACACTTTTGAAATAATTACTAAATTAGAAAAACGCCAATAAATCCTGCTTGATTTCCCCCCTCTGAACCTAAGAAAAAAAACCCAAATTTAAACTCACTCAATCCGAATGAGCTAATCGGAACGGGAGAAGAGAAGCCTGATATTGAAAACAGCGGATCGGAAAACGAAAACGGATTTTAGGAGGAGTCAATTCTATCGGAACTGCCCAAAACGAAAAAGAAATTCAACTCAGTACTTCAAATCAGAACATAATCAAATGCATTTATTTCCCGGTTATTCGCGACTCATTCGGGTTGGACAAAACGTTCGGTTACAGGAAATATTCACTGGGAAACAATCATGGCCAAAAAAAAAGGTTTCCACATACCTGCGCAGGTTTTTGGCGAGTTCTCGATGACAGGCTGATGCCGGCGGGGTTCTGGCGACTTAGATGGCGACGACAACGATGTAGATGGCGACAAATCCCGATGATGATGGCGGGGTCGAAGATTGACCGCTGTCTCTGCTGAAATGGCGTCCAGCGTTGGCAGACGAGCTCGGGGAGTATGGCCGAATTACAGATGCGGAGGGAGTGGCGACTGGACGGAAAGCTTCCGATTCGAAATTCGTCGAGAGCGTCCGGAATTGACCGTCTCCTTCAATATAGAAGCCCGCTTTCCCAAGCGACCCGGCTTCGCGTACCTTTCCGCTATGACCGAGCGGGGTTAAGGGAGACTCCTATATTTCGGGTAAGGTCCGGTTTAGTGTCCGACACTTGGCATTCGTACGAATCACTAAACCACGCTCGGTAACCTTTCCACAGGGGTTGTAACGATTCGTGGAATTGCGACGGATTATTGGCGACCGTCGGGTGAAATTTCGCGCAGTAGTCTTGCGTACTTCACTCCCCTCCGTTTAACTACCTCGAAAGGCGGGCCTTAGCGGACTCCCTAGCTCAAATTGTGCGATCCGTGCTCCACGGACAAAGTTGGTGATGATCGTTGACACAGAAACCCCAATACGTGGATCTCAAATTCCAGCCCGTACACAAAAAGTGCCTGAGCGCTGGAATGTCCAACGCGAATGTTACGTTTTAGTCTTATGTAAAACTTTAATATGGATTGAATAAATAATTACCTGTTTTGGTACGTTTAACAAATAGCGTATCTCGAGAAGATATCACTGCGGCTCACAGACGGACAGTATATAAATTAACTAAAAAATTAAAATGTGCCGAGTGATGGAAGGAGCGCCGCCTCCCAGGAGCATAACGACTACATTTGAAATGTCGGTTTAAAGTTTTACACATGTAGCAGACCGAAGATGAACGTCTGTTCTCTGTGTATTGAGTACCTTTGGTACGTATCTCGTAGAAACAACGTTTCACTTATTTAGAAAAAGACTTCCGAAACAACGCGTAACTGTTTCCAGCGGTATCGTTGCGAAATGTCGAGTTTATCCTTGTACTAAGAAATGTTGATCAAACATTTTTTTCTTAATCAAAGCGCCAGCAAACAATCCGCATGGCGAAAAAAGATTCCTTTTGGCTTTTCTCGTTGTTTCGTCAAGATGATTATTCCATAGTTTGGAGCCATTGTTGCATTTCTTATTTTTATAGCATTCAACTTAGCAGAGGCACCA
The DNA here is from genome assembly GCA_024533555.2 of Aedes koreicus. Lineage (NCBI taxonomy): Eukaryota > Metazoa > Arthropoda > Insecta > Diptera > Culicidae > Aedes > Aedes koreicus. The sequence continues at coordinate 41,896 of JAHHFK020003307.1, forward strand.
AATCCAGGCTAGTCCAACAGGTGGATCACGCATCAGTTGGTAATCGACAATTCGATCGTTTCCAGTGTGGTAAAAAAAAGGGGCGAGCTGGGTGCTGAAGAAAAGTGAAGACGATCGACCCCGTGAACGCAGAGATTGTGAGGGATTACTTCAAGCGCAATCCAAACCATTTGATTCGGGACGTGGCAAAGAAGGTAAATTCTACCGTCTGGTTCGTCCAGCAGACAATGAAGCTGGTCGGACTTCATATCTTCAAGGTAAGAAAAGTGCCTAACCAAACCGATAAACAGAATACGGTGGCCGAATCCCAGCAGATCCCCGACTCGGAGTTTTTCGTCGGCAAATCGCGCCTGGATGTTCCGGAGAAGTTCCGGAAGAAGAAGGTCGACAAATTCGCCAAGAAGTACTTGGTTTGGCAGGGGATCTGTGGGTGCAGCAAGCTGTACAGAACGACCGCCATCATCAACGGCCAAATATATCAAGAAGAATGCGTCCAAGAAGAATTCTTCTGCTTCCACGAAGGTGACACTCTGTTTTGGCATCGTGCCATGCCGTGAAACCGGTGATGGAATGGTACGAAGCCATCGATGTTGTTTTTGTGCCGAAGGAGTTAAATCCGCCAAACTTGCCAGAACTTCACCCAATACAAAAATTCTGGGCGATTATGATGGGCAAGCTCCGGAAACAGGGGGTCTTCAAAAACGACAAGGATTTTAAAAAAAAATAGTGCATGAAAGTATGTTAGTAAGATGGTTCAAGTGTTGCACAGGATTTTATGGGTAGCGTTAAGTCCAAGGTGCTGGCATTTAGCCTAGGAGAGGAGGTTGAATAAAGCAGCTTTGCAAAAACGTCGCTAATATGTGTTTATTTATTCCCTTCATCAATTGCTTCTAGGTCTGCTTGAGTAGCACGATGGCCTGGATTGAACTCCTCGTTGTTGTGGCTTCCCAGTTGCCAAGCATCGGACACCGGACAGCAGTAAATTAAGTTGTTTCACGTTCCCAGCTGGCTGCAAATTAACCGCTTCCTAGCAACCGACTGCCAACTGGCTTAAACCGGACTGCAGACTATTTTAAGGCCTGTACTAGGCCTGTGTAACTTTTTGTTATAACTAGTTTGGAGTGAATTGTTTACATGTGCAAAATTTCATAACAATCGGTTCAGTGGTTATTGAGATGTCATCGAAACAAGAAGAAAATCGCCGGAGAATTTTGCGCGCCATCATGGAAAATCCGACTGCGACCATGAGATGGATCGGAAGACAAATGGGAATTACCCATACAACTGTGTCTCGGGTAGTAAAATCGTTTAATCGTTTATCGACGACCAAACGGCGGGCTGGAAGTGGAAGAAAATCTAAGACAGCTGACCCTGTGAAGGCCCGGAAGGTGTTGGATTATTTCAAGTGTAATCCGAACCTTTCGATTCGCGACGCGGCTCTGAACGCAAAGTGCTCCACCTGGTTCGTTCAGCAAACCATGAAACGGGCTGGGCTTCGTATATTCGTGTATTGTAGGTCCGCAAGGCACCGAACCGGCGTGAGCAACAAAACACGGCGGCCAAATCCCGCGCAAGGAAGCTGAATCGAGAGTGGTTAACGAAACCGAAAGTGGACAAATTCACCAAAAAATACTTGCTCTGGCAAGCCATAGTGCCTTCAGAAGCGTCTGTTGCCCTTTCTGCGGTCCCACGGAGGCGAGACATTATTTTGGCCGGACCTGGCATCATGCCATTACGCGCGATCGACGTTGGATTGGTACAGAGACAATAACGTTGTTTTTGTACCAAAAACCGCCAACCCCCAAATTCACCAGAGACTCGTCCGATGGAAAGATTTTGGGCCATAATGAAGGTCAAAGTTCGAAAATCGTCCAAGGTGTTGAAGAACGAGCTGGAGTTGAAGAAAGAATGGACGAAAGTGACCAAAAAGGTCGGCTCCACCATTGCACAAAATGTAATTAGGGGTCTTAAGGGGTGGAAAAGAAATTGAATAAAGTAGTTATGACGAAACATATATGTATTAGTTCATTCCCTGAAAGTTTCAAGAAAATCCGACTTAAAATAAATTTTTGGCGAACACTTTTGTCTGGTGCATTTTTTTCGAGTACAGGCCTTATCATTGCGCGTTCTCGGCAGACTCGAATTGCTAGGCTGCCTAGCAACAGATTGCCACACCGAACAGTTTGTGCGCGAACATCATCGAGCTCAAGCTACTCATCAGCCAGCAAGAACCGTTTGTAATAGCTCTGCAGGAGACAAAAACCGACAGCCGGGTGATCTTACCAGAAATTGCCTTCATGAACTACACTCTGCTACTCGAAACCGGAAACCGCCTGTACTAGCAGCAAGGAGAGGGTCTTGCAATTCTCGAACGCATCGAAATCAACTATAGCTTTAATCTTCAAGCTATCGTAGTTCGACCACAGCTTCTGACCCCGATGACGGTGGTATCGATATACGTCCAAACAAGTTCCAACCAGTGTAAAAACGAACTGGACGACTTGATCAGTGGACTTCTGGTGCCATTGTTGTTGCTTAGCGACTTTAATGCGCACCATCCCGCACTTGGCCGCTTTGTCGCCGAGAAAACGCTGACTGAACAGCTGATTATCTTGAACAACGAATCACACACTCGAATTGATCCAGCTTGTAGCTGTCATTGGAGAACGCTCCTTCGATTGAGCGGATTTGAAGAAATATCTTTAGATCATCTGCGTAATACAGTCGTAAGGTGTTCAGCTCAAGATGCACGTCGTTGAGAAAAAGCAGAAAGGTCATCGCTCCTAAATGGCTACCTTGGCGTGGCAGTTAATGTTGATGCCCGGCAATCTCCGATGACGGTCCTTTACGGAAGATTGAAGCCATTGTAGAAGCCTACCGTCGATTCCAAATCGGTCCATTTTAGCGCTTGTGATATCATAATTTACTGTATTGAAAGCAGCTGAGAGGTCGATTTAGATGTCATTGGTTTGAGTGCGACGTTCCGTTATGTAGGAAGTTAAACAGAGCAGATTAGATGCGGTTTTCAGAAAGGCGGAAGGATATCCAACAAATTTCGGGATTGAAGGACGACTTCAAGCGAGTAGAAGCTCGGCTGACAATCATTACATGGATATCGATGGCACCCAATTTCAGGCCGGCAACCGGAAAGTTGTTTGCAGCAAATTCAATTTGAAGAACGGTTCACTCCTCCTGACTGAACATATAAGCAAATTTTTCTGAGAAAAGCAGTTTTCGTGAAAACTGGTTGCATTGATAACGTCATGGAACATGGAAGATGGCGAGTCGGATTCTTTATACTGATCATTTACATATTTCTATAAGCTTTTTGGTGTGACCAGTTTAGTTTGGATATTTTGCATCGAAAGAAATTTCCTTGACTAGCCGGTTTGAACTTATGGTTGAGTCTGACGTGGAAGTTTTAGAGTGGAATAGAACGATACTTGGTGAATTTCCCTAAAGCGGCTCTTTTGACAGATTTGAAACGACGCAACCACGGGGGACCAGATGGCTGGCGGTGAATTGTCTTCGGGACGTACCTGTCGAAAACGTATGACAAGACATTCAGGTAGGTTTGAGCTGCGGCTTCGATAATCTTATCATATCGGCTGAAAAGTTCCCGGTCTGACACCCAGGTGGTGCCATAAATAAAAATCTAATACTTTTTTTTGGACATAACCAAATGAAAGTTGTCAAAATTTCACGGCATTCCGACTATTAGTTCAGAAGCTACATTGGTTTTAGTCACGCTGCTTATGTGATGTTCAAGACAATGGATAAAATAGAGTTTCGCGTTTTAATTAGATATTGTTTTTTATGGGCAAAAATAGCATTGAAGCAAAAACTTGGCTTGATAAGCGTTATCCAAACTCTGCACCAGGAAAATTCACCATCATGGACTGGTATGCTGAGTTTAAGCGCGGTCGTAAGGACACCGAGGACAAAGTCGTTTTGGATATAAAAAAAAAACAACAACAACGAGTCGATGATTCTGAGTCCTGTTTGAAGTTGTTTTGGCGGAATAAAAAGGACTTTTTGCGTCGGTATGTAACGATGGACGAAGCATGGATCCTTTACTACACTCCAGAGTCAAATTGGCGGGCAGCTGAGTGAACAGCAGCCGGTGAACCTGCAACAAACAGTTGGAGAGGTTATGGCGTCCGTTTCTTTGGGATACGCATGGAAGCTTGTTGATCGACTACCTTGAAAAAGGCCAGACCATCAATAGCGACCGCAACATGGGCTAACTGGTTCGATTTAACAAAGAAATCTAAAAAAAAATCGTCCCTACATGCAGAAGAAAACAGTGCATTTCCACCAAGACAACGCACCGTGTCAAAAGTCGAAGGCTACCATGGCAAAATTGCACGAATTACGTTTCGAGTTGCTTCCGCACCCACCGTATTCACCAGATTTGGCCCCCACTACTTGTTCACAGCAGACTTAAAATAATGCTTGCTGGAAAGAGATATCGCTCGAATCAAGAGGTAATCGACGAAACAAACGCCTATGTTGTGGCCAAAAACAAATCGTTCTACAAGAAGGGAATAAAAATGTTAGAAAAACGCTGGTGAGTGTATCGCCCCGAGCAAAGCTAGAGATCAAATAGATATCAACATTTGCTATTATGCTATCAGGTTTTCTGATTACTCCAGTTGATATCGATTTGTGTGGATTAACAGTTAACATAGCAGAAATGAGAGCAAAATCGTACACTGTGGAATCAAACTGAAAACTAATCCTGCTTTCAATGAAATCAATTTGATTACAGATTTTGAATTCTGATGTGATATCAAAATGAGTTTTTAATATGATAGCGTTCGTAAGCAATGATAACAAAAACTAAATAGCATATTTTGCTTTCAGGTTGCTACAAGTTTGCGCAATTTACATCAAATTGAATACTTATTATGGTATAATTTTTTTTATCGATATCAAGACGTGATATCATTTTGATACTTCCATGAAATACTGATAACAAGATTTTACGTGCATATTGTGCTCTCTGTTTACTATTGTAGACTTCGAAATTAGGATTAACAATTAGTAGTATTCAGGTTCAATAACTATTTTTATTGTCAATAAAAAACATAACCGTAATGTTACGTTAAAATAACAGGTTTTCATTTTTTTTTTTTAAAACATAACTGAAATGGCACGTTAAAATAACAGGTTGTCATTAAAAAGAACAAAATTAAATTCAAATTAAAAATGCAAGTAAAAAAAACACAAAAAAGAGTAGTTTATCGCCTCTTAGAGTTGCTGATAACTATCTGCATGAGGCGATTACAGCCTTCAGAAATCTTCTTTGCAACAGCATTTGCATCGTGAAGATATATACGCCTGTCCAATAGACAATCTAAAAAATAAACAATTGTTTGGTAATAAAATTAAAATACATATTAAGCATGCTCAAACAATATACAACCTTTTACGAAATCAATTTTGTCATCCTCCAATGCGATGGTAGCAACAGATGAACTGCCATCTTCTGCGTCTGCATCATTGGGAGCGGTTGCATTCGTTTCATTTGCCGTATGCTTTTTCGGGCGACCTTTTGGATTGTTGGAAATCCTCCCTGTTACGGATCGGCCTTCAAAGCCCTTTGGCCAGATCGCATTCATCAAAAAATTGACGAAAAGATAGTCGCTGTCCTTTGCTTCCATCGACATCCTCTCTTCGCTGGGTGAAAAACCCTCTTTTTCCTTGAACGGACGAACTGGCTCAGGCAATAGCTTTGACATCAATGCCTTTTGCATTTTGGCATGAACTGTTTTCAAGTTCGTGTTTTTTCTCTTGAGGTTGGCCACTTTCGTCGTCAGTTGAACCACTTCGCCTTGAAGCAGCTTCACTTCCGTTTCCAATTTTTCCACTTTGCCTTGCAATCCGCCATTACAGGCTAAACAATTATTGCAAATATTAATATTGCTTGATTATTAATGAAAGCCTACACTTAAACTTTGTAGTGATGATGATGATGATACAAAACTACCATCTATTGTAGCAAGGTAACTTCCCATAGCAGAGGAATAATATAAAAAAAAATTTGATCAGGATTTTTATTTTGTTTGTGTATATTTGGGGGGCGTTTGGTCGGGCCCGTAAGCAGAGACACTCAATAGATGGGGTCGGGGACACCCAATAGATGGGGTCGAAGAGCCCGCCCTCGTTCCGCGAAATGTTAACAATAGGGAGGAGGCAGTCCCATGCTCCCTATCCAAATCTTTTCACTTGGGTGCCCTGATGGTCCCTCCCTTTCCCCGTTATATGTTATTTAATATTTAGTTTATTTTGTACACACAATATTAGGATATCATTATAGACAAACATGCCAATTTATTCAAATTTCAAACTTGAATGATACTACCAATGGATTGTTACTGAAAAATAAATAAAAATTAGATATGAATTAATATCCTTCTTGTCCTGGAAAAGCTGAAAACAGAATAGATCATTCCAAATATCAAAGATAAAATTTCAATAAAAGATATTGTTTTAAAAGACATGTAGTAATTTTTTTTATACTGTTCTAGTTACATTTCAAAGATAGCAATTGGAGTGAACGAAGAGTCCGGTTTGATGATTCCTGAAATAAGTGGCTTATCTTACCATAATGCCACTAAACACAACATTAAAATATAATCTTACATTGGTTATAAGCAAATGCTAGTCTTTTATGAATATAGTAGTTGAAATTCAGAAGTGCAATTTTAAATTAAGTGTAATGCTAAAATGCTGAAAAACAAATTGAGCCTTTGATGCCCGTCGTGTTGCTCCTCGTGTTCCCATGGTTTTGGAATGCAAAAATGATTCCAAAGCGTGCTGAAATTATTGATAAAATGAGAATGGGAAATATACAATATGATTTAAACGTACACGATCTTCAGTCGCACCCCCTCACTTCGCTATTGTCAAATTGACAACATTGCCCAGGCTACGCCAACCAGCGCCTCCATGTTTCAGCTGGCAGTCCTTTGTGATCATATGACTCGTGGAGGTGTGAGGTAGGAACTTGTGAGGACGAGAGGTCGGCCGCATCCTCCTTCGAAGTTGTCAACTCACCATTTGAAGCCCGCCTACACTTAAACTTTGTAGGCCCTTTAATGGGTAAAATTTAACTTTACTTCAAATTATTTGACTCTGTAGTTGGTAAACAAATAACCCTTTAATGAGTCACGTTTACCTTCTAATGGGTAACAGTAACGCATTCCTGGGTATCAGTTATCCATTAATGGGTTTTTTTTTTTCATTAGGGAGCTAACCTACTCTATTTAAAAATGCGTACTGTATAGTTACTGTGTTTTTTTATTTATATTATTCCTACTAAACACATTTTACCTAAACTACCTACATTTTTGTTTTGCGTATGGATAAAATGTCCGTGGGTGCGTCCTCCTGGTCATCATTCTCTCCAAAGTCCGCGATTATCTTTGAAGCCATGGTAGTTGTTGATCTTTGGCTGTGGCTGGACTATTCTTCATCTGTACTGGAAGATGCTTCCGGAGAAATATTTTTAGAATTCTTCTTTGTTTGAAGCAATATTAATCGCACTAATCATTCATGTCAGAAACTCGGATACGATGATTCTTATGTTTTTATTACTGGTGATTTTTTTCGAATAGAACAAATTTTAATTGATAAAATTAGTGAAACATATTATTGGCTTGAAATTGATCACTCATAAAATTTTTGACAAAATGGTTTCGTATTCAGTTAGCAATTAATTTATACTAAAAAAACTAGCAAGTAGTGTCACCAATGTGTAATCATGTATATTAACAACAATGAGGAAATCATGCATTTTATATCTTTGTGTAAATATAGCAGCCAGATTGATTGATTTTAAATTAAAAACTTTGATAAACTTCAAAAAATTAAACTAAAGAAAACAATAAACATACTTAAACCAACTATTAACTTCTAACTTTTTTTTATCTTGTAGACATCAAAATTTGGTTTCATTATAATTTAATGGTGATAACTTATCAATGCAAAGTGAAAACATAATTTGATAATACCAAAATTGATATCCAATTGAGCTCTCATTATGATATGAAGAGCATGTTTGCAATCATTTTGTTCACCGACTTTGCTTGGGGCTTAAAACTATGTTGATGCATAAAGTAAAATTTCAGGATCCAGAAAGTTTTCCCAAGCAATAGAAGACTCCAGGTCTGTAATACTTAGCTTTGCAGATATCATAAGATACGGAAACTGTGAGACATAGGGGGGCAGTTATTAGGGAAAAAGAGAGAGAGGGGGAAAAATATAAGGGGAAAGAGAGAAGAGGGAAGAGGGGAAAGGGGGGAGGAAGAAACGACTGAGAAGCAGAAATTTAGCGCCAAACTAACGTATACATAAAAACATGGACTGATATTAGCGATTTTTCATGTGATTACCCAGACACCTTATGGTGAATCCCCCTGTTCAACGCCAATCGTAGCAACCCTGTTGTGTATAGGGAAAAAAATGACAGCATCATCAGTTGCATATGCAGCAGCCATGGCTAAAAGAGTCAAGCAACTACTTTCGAAGGTTTGTTCGTACTGCCAGAAGAAGTTGGACAATCGTGAGGCGCTTCGTGTCCACCGGATATAGCCGATCCGGCATTTACAACATCCCCTCCCTTCTGGAGAAAAGCGAGAGCGTCGAACGGAAGCCTGGCTCCGGTCGCCCTACAGTGCCACGCAACTGTAAAATGAAGCAGAAGCTGGAGATGAAGACCGAGGGCAAGCCCAACAAACATCAGTGTCGAATAATTGCTTGTTCAAACAATTTTGGAGAAGTTATTCAGCTTGCTAGAAGAAAAAGCTGAACAACTTCTCCAAATTTGATTGAACAAACAGTTATTCAACATCGATGTTTGTTGGGAAGGTGGCCTCATCGTTCCGCGTCTTGAGCTGAGAGTTTGGTTTTTACCTCTGCAAAACGGACATAGTTTTTCGGATATCTGAGCAGCATGCAATAGCCTAGAAGATGCGGTTGAAGGTGCTAGTGGAAAACATCTTTCCAGACAAGAGCAACTTCGTGGTCATAATGGATGACGAGACCTACTTGACGCTGCACGGCAACGACTGGCAGGGGACCGAGTACTTTACGTCTCCCACCAAGGAAGTAAGCCTTTATCGTGAAATATATCTTCTCGAAGAAGGTCCTTCTGTTGCTGACGATCAGTGAGAAGGGAATGTCCAAGTCACTCTTCCCACTTTCGGCTCTTGTGTTGAACAAGGAGGTATACAGTACAAAGTGCGTACCGGAAGTTGCCACCTCCATCAAGAAGTATCTTGCGAAGGAGTAAGTGCTCTTTGGCCTGACCTGGCAACAAAACCTTGCAAATTGTATAAACATACTAGAGTGTAGGGTTGTGCACTTCTTCGGCAGTGGATCCACTTACGTCAATTACTCAGCCGTATTCAAACCAAACAACTTGATTTTTTGTACGTGATTTGTGTATGAGCGGTATTATATTTTTTCAAAAAATACAGTTAAATTATAGCGATGATTGACGGAAATGGAAATACGGTTAAGTAATAGCGATGATTGACGGAAATGGATCCATTGCTGGAGTAGTGCTCCACTCAATTTGAACCAAAAGCAAAAATCAACTGCTGGTTTAGAGTTAAATCATGGCGTTTTTATTAAGGTTAGATTGTGTTAAATTAAGAAAACTAATTGCATTGTTTATGGTATTATCTTTCATACTTTGCATAAACAATACCGATTAAAGATTTCTTCACGTAAGCAATGCTGTCAAAAAGTTTTTAAAAACAAGGAATGAACTTATAAAATTAATTCTTAGCTTTATATATTACTTATGTTTTCTTGCTTGGTAGTCATAATACCATGACACTAAACGACTTTAAATTTCTAAGATAAAAAGAATCTATAAATTCTACAGCCTAACTTCTTAAGGTTGTATAAATGAAGTCAATTTATATCGTTTTAACCAGAGATTGTATCCACTGAACACTTGACATTAGACAAAGGTCAAAACACCACGCCTAGTGAAGCGGAAGCAATATTTTCAGGACACGAAAAGTTTCACCGACTGATTGGAGCGAGAATCGAACCATCACTTCGTGGCCCTCACTACATTAACGCAAAAAAAAACTCGCTTGCAGCTAACTCAGGGAAAACTTCAGTATGAAGTTGAGCCCGAATGTATTTTAGAATAAAACAAAACATTTCATACGATTTATTTGGTAGCATTGGAAAATTATTTCAAACATTTTTAAAACATAGTAGAACGTTAGAAAAGTTCGACATAAGAGGGCTGTATGACCCGTGTTTAACGACTGATGGCATCACTGACGCAAAATGTGTATGGCATCATTTAACGCCATCTTTTAAACAATAGCTGTCGAAATTTCAGACAGATTTATTGAGTAGTTTTGTTTTGATAGCTTTTAAAATTTTTAGCAGATTTAGCAGGTCGATGGGTGAAGATCAGAAAGATTGCTGACATTGTAGACATCTTAATTGAGATGAGATATGAGAAAGGTATCAGCGAGATGGGTGCCGCGTTTGTTCACAGAGGAGCAAAAACGGAATCGTATGACAACTTCAGAGCACTTTTTGGAAACTTTTAAGCGCATTCCGAAAGAGGTTCAACGGCGTTTCGTGACTATTGACGAAACATGGATCCATCACTTCACGCCTGAAATGAAATAACAGTCAAAACAGTGGACTTCACCCGGCGAACCTGCTCCAAGGAAGGCGAAAATGGCTCCATCGGCCGGAAAAGTCATGGGCACTGTTTTTTGGGATTCGCAAGGCATCATCTTTACCGACAATTTGCAGAAAGGAAGAACAGTCATGGGGCAGTACTATGCTGATTTATTGGACCGATTCTAGGCTGAATTGAAGAAAAAACAACCCCATTTGGCAAAGAAAAAAGTTCTTCTCCAACATGACAATCGCCACAGCAAAACTGGGCAAATTACGCTACGAATTGCTGCCTCAACCACCGTATTCTCCAGATTTGGCCCCATGTGATTTCTTTTTGTTTACAAACATGAAAAAAATGGGTTGGCGGAAAGCGGTCACGTTAAACGAGGAAGTCATTGCTGGAACAGAGACCTATTTTGCGGAATTTGTCAGATCATATTTTTTGGATTCCCTGAAAAAGTTAGAATATCGCTGGACTAAATGAATGGAGTTGAAAGAAGACTATATTAAGAAATTAATAAAAAAAGAGGTATAAAAAATTGCGTTTTCTTCCCACTTATCATAAAATCCTCGTATTGCAGCAAGTGCGATTCTAAAATAAAAAGTTTATAAGTTTCAGTACTAGAATAAAACGAGTTAATGTTTACGAGACTTTCTCAACAAGACACTAGTCTGGGGTAAAACCGTGCTTCTGTATGATGTATGATATGTACTACCACCCATTGTAGCACGGAAACTAAGTCCGACAGCAATGGGCTCTCCTCTCTGTTAGACTTGATCAAGCTTTAATAACCACTGATTATCCTAATCATGCCATTGTATGAAGGGCCAAAAAGAGGTTGGGTGGATCGATATGCAACATCACTTATACGTATCCACAGGGATATAAAGAATCTCCTTCCAACAACAAGATTGAACAATTGGTCAAAAGAGCGAGCTATCTAACATGAGGATGCCCCAATGGGCGGGGAGAAGAGCCCGCCCTCTATTCACAAACTGTTAGCAATGAGGAGTTGGCATTCCCACTCTCCCCATCCAGAGTGCTTCAATCTGGTGCCCTGGTGGTCCCTCCCATTCCCATGAAATATTTATATAATAGTGTATATATTTATGTAAATGAAAAATACTACAAGCATTCGTATCTATAATATATGATCTTCATTCGGTTGATCCTGAAATGCAAGAAATGTTGTAAAATGTTAAAGTGTAGAGTTCTGTGGTTCCGCGCTTAAGCACGTTTTCGTTCGTTTTCAGCGATAGCAGCAATTCACCAAAATCTTGATTTGAGGTATCCTGAAAAAGTTTGTTAAATCTATTGAAATTTTACAAGACTAACATTTATTAATTCAATTTATTGTTGGATGGAAATAATACGATGTTGTAAAGAAATACTACATAATGTACATATAACAATTAAATGCCGCTATTTGCCTCTTCCGCTGCGATCTTAGATGATTGAAACTCTAAAATAGCGAAAATTCCAACGTGATATAATGAAATAAAGTTGATCACCTGACAGCCTAGCAAAATAGCAAAGAAAATTTAAGCAAACAATAATGCGAGATAAATTTCATATGGGTATGATTACTGCCCAAAAACGGAAACTCAATAAATCCAAAACGAGATTTTTTTTTTTTTAAATAAACGACAGGAAATTCTTCGATAACTCTTTTTTCCTACTGGGCCCATAAATGATTCTTTTTGTCTGTATAATAGAAAATGTAGGATCATAAACAATGTTAGTTTTTGAATTAATTATTTTGGACGAAGATTTTTTTTTTTGTAGAATTTGTCGTACATAATCCTCTCTCTAAAAAATATAAAAACCAGCCCAGCTTTTCAAATACATAACGTGAGTTAGATGGGCCAAAACTTACAACGATGCAAATGCGATGCTGAAAATAGCATTAAAAAAATTAGTGGGGTTGTGTTTAACACACGACCGGTTGACGTAGACTACGTTAAACCGTTTGATTAGTTTCGTTAGTTCCGTAACGGAACATTCACAGACAAAATAATAATGAATTTTAGCAGACGCGTTAAATTTTCCGTTGTTCAATTGAAAGCCAAAACAAGCGTGAAAAAAGAAATTGTTTGCAATCCTTCATACAACAGACCTGATTTCAGTTATATCAGGTTTACATTTAAATCAAATATTCCATGAATTCGTGTCAAAGCATTCAATTTCTACACATTAGATAATGCAGAAAATTAAATGTTTATTTCAAACTATGTTGCAACGCAAGTACTGTTCTAATCGGACGTTGGGTTAGCATAAGTGAGTAAGTATGTTAGTCTTCTTTTTATTCTCTCTCAGCATTTCAAACTTATTGCCTTCGCAATTAGCTAATTGCTTGCTCTCAACTTAGTATGCTAAATGCACTTCCACAGTTATTAATTGAGAGCTTTCGATGCCAGGTACCATTTTTTCATTAGTATGATTTTGTGGCAAGTACAATCATACCCTATATGTCCAGGGAGTCGATTTTTCCTTAACGAAAAATTTCTAGACCAGACCGGGAATCGAACCCAGCCCTCTCCAGCATGGTATGGCTTTGTAGCCGCGCCTTTACCGACTGAGCTAAGGGAGGACCCAGTGTGTTACTATGCATTATGAAAATTAGGAAATTCCATTTTTCCATTCTTCAAAAAGGTTTAAATGATGATACGGCCTCAAGTTGAGGGCCCTTCTCCAGCATCTCAACCAGTAGTTGGCAACGTTTAAGTTTTGCCTGATAATCACAAGTTCACTCGGCATCGGTACATGGTCGGAGGATTTTCCATATATTCGATTTTAACGCGCTTCCGATATTTGCGCATACTTTTGGCATCAAAACGATTAGACATCGTACTTATTTTCACTTTCACAGTTTCTCAAAATTTATTTCTTTCTAGAAGTAAAACTCTATCCAATGCGAATCGTTAAAACGACAGAATAACTATCCATAACGGTACTAAATGGAATATGCAGAGAATGTTACTTCAGAATATCCTTTTCGAAAACCAAAGCGAAAATCAAACGTAGGAAAGTTCTTGATACTTGGTGGAACGCAACATTCTTTAAAATTTTCCAATACCGATTGATGAATTGTACGCGAAATATATTCATCCTTTGTTTGTAAAATTTTAAATACTTGAGTAAATAAAATGGAAATCGTAAAAACCTCTAGTTGATCAGAGCAAAAATCTCAAAAATAAATCAATCAAGAAACGATCGAGTTATTAGCGTCCGGAGTTTAAATTTTTCGTGACGGCAGCAATAGTGCACAATGCTCAAGGTATGCAACGGAGAGAAAATTAAAGTTGTTTTAGCCACCGCTGTCTGCCATTTGGTTAGTTGTTAGATAAATTCAAATTAAACAAACTCTCTCAGATTTGGATTGGTCGTCCTGAAAAGGACGGATTTGAATTAGTCCTTCTCGTTCTTTTCACGAAGCATATTATTTCTGTCGTGCACGTTGTGCTTCAGATAAAGATGGCTACCAAGAATATCACACACTCATGCACGTTATTTTGCTCCTCTTGATGGCACGTACCAGCTGGCTACAAAGCAGCATCGGCTTGGGCAACCGAATGCCTAGCAAACCACTGCATATACAATGGCTGCCTAGCAACGGTTACCTAGCCAAGGGCTAGCTCACCACTGCTTGGTCACCAGGCCACCTTCTGTGGCATATTCCACCACCTGCTACGTTGGCGCCTTGCCGCTCCGCACTATAGGCTTCGTGCCATCGAGATTGCCTCCGGAATTTATGCCATCGCCAGTAGCTGATCTTCGAGGGTTCGTTGGTCTGCCCAGCTTCAGTACTGCGACACTTATGAGTAAAATTGCGAAGGTGTACCCGTTTTATATCGTTCAGTGCTGCATATGAGCTCTCCCTTGCTTAAATATGAAATCTGTGATAGTAAAGTACAGTGCATTTAGTAAATTTACTCTGAAAAATCAGCATTATAAGACATCACCTAATATTTTGGTTATTTTCAATAGTTTTAAATGTTTAACGGATAATGTTTGATAATTGAATTGATACGCGGGAAAATTTCCAACCGATTGATGTAAACATCTTGAAAATCTATTGAGCATTTATTAAGTTATTAGCGTTTAATTTGTAACGATATTTCGTGACGGTCGCTTATTTTTAGATTTTCAATTGACACCCTACCCTTGCCGTAAGACGTAGTCTACGTCAAAATATTGTGAAGGGATGTTATAATATAAAATGATAATAAAAATAATATTTGTAATGTCTGCATGTCTGCTGATCCTGCTGCTATTGTAAACGGACTTGCATTATCATAGCCACGGGGGAAGAAAACAATTCAAAATTATTATACAATACTTGGGAGTGCCATGGATGATCTGAAATTATATACGGTATAAAGAATACTTCCATTTTTCGTGGTAGGGTAAGATTTCAGCATGCTACTTTACCGAAGTCACGCTGCCTACATCGCTTTGGTGCGGCTGCCACCTAATGTATAGTTGACGCGATACAGCGTTTCTTACTCAACCGCTGAATGCCAGGACAGACGCTGTTTGAGCCGCACCTCCTTGGTGGACAGACGCTCAGCACGCACCTCCTCAATCTAGCTGAAGTCAGAAGGACAACAGTGCCCAGGCTGCACTACCAGCTAAGTACGCAACCCTTAGCTGGCGGTCTTTGTCATCTCCTGACCCGTGGAAGCATGAGGTAGGAACTTGTGAGGACCATAGCTATGTTGCGGGGACGCACGCACGCTCCATCCCAGTTGTCTATTCACCATTTTGCAGCCCTGGGATAAAACCGTGCTTCTGACATATAAATTCAAGAAATAAGATATATTAACAAATTAAAAACAAACAAATCCTATAGCCATTAAAAACGCAAACTTTAGCTGTAGTCGAACGGTTCGCAGCACCCTATTAAGATAATTCAATCCTATATTCAAATCACCGCATTCCCAGGACAAGTCTTCAGCGTGCTCGACTAGACCGACTCGTAACGCAGTTAATTTATGCCCATTTCAATTTCAACGTTCAGCAAAGTTCAGCAACTATCGAGTTGATAATTGTATGAATTTAATTGGACAAATTCCCTCAATTTAGAATCATTCACAAAAACGGTCACTTAATGACTGAATGACTAACTTACGACCGAATGAACACAGCCTGCCACAGTTTGCCACAACATAAATCAAACGGCTCTAGGAGAGTGGGAAACGCTATGACCTATAGACCTCAGTAACGGATGTAACGATGTAGACTTGAACACACAACCAACGGGGTGCACGAAGGTGTGAACTATTATAGGAATAGTGCCAATCGTATCCAGTGCGCGATCATCAATGTGTGTCTAGCAGTCAAACGCTAATGTTATCAATCAATCTCTTGAAACAAGAGAATGCGTGCATGCTTTTCAACACCTGCCAACCTTCTCCCGCCCAACTGCAATGTGGTGAAATAGTCTATTCGTCATCGGTTTGACTGAATGTGGCATTATTTCACGCTAAATACATGCTACCTTAAACGATTGTAAATGCCATACGTTTCATCTTAACTGAAAATAGTGCATGATGTCGAATATGGTCGTCAATGGAGTGATATAATTTGCTACGCATTTTCAGTCTAATTGGTGATGCAATGTATTTATTGTGCAAATTATCCGGCTGTCGAGAATTTATCACCACATCAATGGACTTCAAATGAAACTAATACATTCAACAACAAAATTCACACCAAAAGGATCTGTTTTTATGACCTACGAGCCAGCTGTAAATTCATAAAAATTTATTCTGCCATTAAGATAAAATTATCAAAGAGTCTTGTATTTCAACAATTGCAAAATGCATTTTATAACCCTTTGTTTGTTCAGCGTGACGTTTATCCCTGAATAAATGCTGAAGCCCACAATATTTCCGAAGTTCAAATAAATAGATTGTTCTGTCGTTATTAAATGCATTTTTTTTTTTCCTTTCATTATCCTAAACTTTCAAACATGTTGCAAATAAGCTTACGACTGTCTCGCAACTCAAACTGCAATAAAACAAGACGGTTTTATACCAAACCTAATCTGCCTAGCTGCTAAATTAATCGGTTGACAGTTATCTGCGAGGCAGTCAAATATCTTATAACTGTCGAAGTGTGCAGTCCAAGCGTACAAATTTAGCTGTGACACAGTAATCAGTTTTTATGATCTTTATGATAGTATAGATTAAATTGTCTGCTACTGAAGTTTGTCTGCAGAATTAATCTGTCGAAAAGATTTTGACAGTTGTAAGTAAGAAAAATGAACCAACAAAATATCAGATTGCTACAGTTGATGTGAAAATGGACGTAAATAATAACAATCATACAGACATGCTCGAAATGTCTGTCGAAGAATAAGAAATCTGCTAGCATTCTCATATTTCACTGGGACCAGAACAAATTATTGTCGTGGTCAGACTAAGGATTCTTTTGACACGCAAAAATAAACCGCAGTAGAGACTACCATTTCGAGGGTTAAATTAAGTTCAAACACCAACAATTTTCACCTGACTATAAATGCGATTGATTTTACCATGCCTGCGATTAGATCAACCATGGTGCGATTGATATCAATATGGGGTCTGTCAAATATACCACAAATGTTGAAGGTTGTACCATAAACGTAGTAAATTTGACTGAAATTTCATGGTGCTTTTGAAAATAGTCTTATTTTGGAAAAGTAGAAAATCCTAATCTTTCACAGAAAACAATTGCGAATTCGGTCGGGGTGACGCAATAAACGGTGTCGAATGTGATCAGCAAGTTTCTACACACCAAAACAGTTCAGATGAAGCCAACCATGCAGTCGAAATGGGGAACACGCAACAAACAAGATGAGAAACAAGTGGAGAAAAAATACAATAGGAAGCCCAACATGTCGGTCAAAAAAAGTGGATGTAGCTAAGTCAACTGTGCAGGACATTTAAGTGAGATGTGAACTGATGTCCTTCAAATCTAAGAAGAAACCTCACGCCGGGATAAAAAAAAAGGGCTTTGAAAAAGCAAAAAGTCGGACCCGAAAGTTGTTAACCAAACATACAGCTCTGCATCGTACAGGACGATGAAACATATGTGAAGGCTGACTTTTCACAAATCCCTGGTAAAAAATTCTACACTACGAAGGACAGAGGAATCCTAGAGTCTAAGTTTAAAGAGGAAATTTTTTTTCGAAATATTTCGTTTGGCAAGCGGTACGTGCGGTAAAATCAGCCAACCATACATCTCAACCGGGAATATCAACAGTGAAATCTACATTAAAGAGTGCCTTCAAAAACGCCCATTGCCACTTCTAAGATCATCCCCACCGGTGGGTTCGTATCTGGGTAGTATTTTGATGACATAGAGCGTTCCTATTTTGATTTTGCCACCCAACTATCAACGTTGGTTCAAACGATTTCAGCACCCGTTGGTTAAAAAATAAAGCTATGTACAGAAATAGTGTTAAAGTCTATTTTTTCCCATGCTATTTTTGGACGTCCTTACTTGATTTTGCCGATGTGAGCTAGACATATAATTGCCCATCCCGAAAAGTCGATTTTTTAGTAACATGTATACCGTTCTTTGTAGGAATGGTAAAAAAGGCGCACAAAAATACGGTTAAAGATCATGGGAAGAAGTTGACGACCCAGATTTTTTTTTCATAGATCCACAACTAGATTTTCACAACTTCTCATCGGGTTACCCGGTTACCAACCACCGGTGCGCCACTACTCAACAGTGACGAAGAAATAGTACGGGGAAAATTATGTCATTGAGGTACCTCGTGACCTACGGTACGGTGAGCATGAGCATGAGCATGATTGACCGCCCACGAATGCTACTCTGTTATTACCAGATCAGCTGTATTTACACAAAGAATCAATAGATGATGTTTGGGACTAACATACATCCTCAATGTGTAAAAACTGGTGATCCATTATGAAGCAAAACCGGCGCCGGCCGTGCCCGAATGCTGGTCAAGTAGGGAATGGGAATCCTTCGTGTTGACGTGATACTCGCTTTGAAGGAAGCCGAGAAATCCTCTGCACTTCCACGAGAAATCACTGGGATGTTGGATAGTTGGGAAACGTCAGCAGCAGGGTTCGTTTTGGTTAACGATACGCTGAAAGTATGTAACTAGCACTGTCCGCCAAAAGCATGGGACCGCTCCTTCAAGCAACAGAAAATCAAACGCCAGTTGAACCGCACACCGAATAGTCCGGCATGACCTAATCACCGTAAACTCGTAAATAATGGTGATCGCTTTTTCTGCCTGTGTAGGCAATAGTTAGGCATGAGCAGCGGCATGTCCTCCTTTTTGTGAATATCCTGCAAATAGAGATAAGACATGTTGGGCCGCCCCTCCGATTAGTAACTTGTATTGATTCTATTGATTTTGACGCTCCTTAATTTTTCACCAACCGGGAGAGACTTGGTCCTATACCCAATGCTTTCCTTATCTCCAATCCGTTCAACTACTCGCAATATTTTGTGATATAGTGGGCGGAATATTACAATTTGAGATAATTCTAAGCAGTCGGTTTACCAAAATTTGGCAAATCGACAGGTAATCGGTGGGTGACTGACCACCAGGTACTTCATAGCAAGATGCTAGGAAGCGGACCGGAAGTGTAAATGAGCAAACTCCCCCACCTCGTGACCTGCGGTACCTTGTAGGATTAAACAAACTGTCCAGAGCTCCGACCGATCGAAAAATTTTGGGCAATAATGAAGGCTGATTGTCGGAACATGGAAGGAGAATCAAAAGCAGAAATGGACAACAGCTTACAAAACCAGAGGAGAGAAGCTTTTCCAAACCTTGATGGCAGGAGTCAAGTCAAAAGTTCGAAATTCAAATCTATTTCTGCAAAAGTGTAAAGGAACATACTTGAGGAAAATAAACGTTGAGAAAAAGATTTGTTTGGATTTCTGTTAAACCTATAACGTTCGTGTGATGATACAAAATTTATTTCCGAACACACTTTAGTATGAACGGTTATCATTAACGACTCAGAATAAAATTACATTTAATTTGTTACTTCATCATACTATCTGATCTTTTCTTTTGTAATGCTGTATAACATTATTTTCATTATAATAATTATCATTTTCCAATATTGTACCATAATAAAGACTGTTTCAGAAATTATAAGCACACTTTCAAATTATTAAAAATGTGTTGTTTTTTTTTAGATTTCAATTATTTTATTTGGCTAATCATATCAGCACTGGTGTTTTACATAACATTATACTATTCTTCAAACAAAATCTCTAATTATAACCGAGACATCTCACGTTTCCTCGAACATGACCCATAAACTTCTGCAACTGCCCACCATTTTCACCACTTTCACCACTCCGTTTCAGGAATATCCCTGTCCTTGCATACAGTGAAGTATTGTGATCCGGAAAGGGTTTTGAAATCCAATTTCACATACGTTTTATTGTCCATACTTATACACCCAGAATTTCTCCAAAAAAAATTGTATCATATAGCTTCCGAGCTCTCGGTTTCACAGACGCGCCCTGATTTGAGTTCCTTTTGGTTTTCTTCTGCTTCCGGTATGTCTTGAGTTTATCACGTTAGACGTCGAGGGCCCTATCTCTTCCGGAACGGAAACCGATGGTTTCTGTTTATAGGCATCCTTGACATTCTTGTCAATTGCAGGAGTCTCAGAACTGGATTTCATTTGGAGGTTAAGCCCCCAGGCTTTTGACGAAGTGCTAATTTTGGGACACTGTATTGAATAGCTACAATACATTTTATTGTACAATTATTATTCTGTGTAGAAACAACCGGCACATGATCTTACTTCTTTTTTTTTTTTCATTTTATGACTTGATGCCAAACAACTGACACACACGTAATTCGGATAAACAAGCTAATCCAAAAATGCGAATAGGCTGGAAAACTACTTTGGTAGCGTACTTAAAGACTGCCCCAGAAAGTATGGACGCAGTCGGAAGCCACTTCCGTTTCGCAATAATTAATAACTAGGGGAACTGCCCCCATATTAATCTCATTGTTCCTATATTCATCCTACGATGAATCAAACAATTGGGCAGTTGAAGGATTAGTTAGTAATGATTGTTGTAGTTATTTAACGTAAGCAAACATTATTAGAAAACGAAACCGATCCTTCAACTGCCCAATTGTTTGATTCATCCTAGGATGAATATGGAAACAATGAGATTAATATGGGGGCAGTTTCCCTAGTTCTTTTTTATGGCCTGTTATTTACCTCTATGTTTCAGCACTTGTGTACCGTTTTAATCGTTTCCAACACTTTGTTACAAAATGTGTGTATTGTCAGCGGAACAACGTCAAAATATTGTGCACAAATGGTGTACAGAACCCGGAATGTCATTGGAGAAGTTTGCAAAAATGGAAAGAGTAAGTGAAAACGCCATGCGAATAGCAATCGGGATGTTCAGTGAGGATAACACGTTTGAGCATAATCGGAAATCGGCTAGAAAAAAAAAGGTCCTGCTAACCCTCGTTTGGATAAACGTATAATGAAGACATTCGACCGCAAGAAGAAGGTTTCAGAGCGGGATGGGGAGAAAAAGTTGGTACTTCGAAGTCTGTTTATCTTGCCAAGGAAAGTTTGAATCTTCGAACCTGTAAGAAGCAGCCGAAATGGAGTCCGAAACAAGAAGCATCGATCAGGCCCAGAGTGCGAAAGTTGTACGATACGATGTTTGCTGGGAATTCGAACTGTTTAATCATGTATGACAAAACCTGCGTTGAAATTCGACTACAAATCCTTGCCGGGACCACAATATTATACGATGCGTGAAGTATTAATGCAGTCTGAGGCATCCATTCAAGTCGAAAAATTTGGTAAGAAGGCTATAGAAGGCTATAGTTTTGTGCCTGTGGTAAGATTTCGCAACCCTTCATCACTGCGCCCTTGAAAAGTGAAATATACATTAAGTAGCGCTTACAAAAACAACTTCTACCCATAATTCAAAATCACAAGGATCCTGTTGTCTTCTGACCAGATCTTGCGTCTTACCATTGGGTGAAATTAAAGGTAGAATAGTATACCACCAAGAATGTCTCATTCGTTCCAAAGTACATGAACCCTCCGAAGTGCCGCAACTTTGACGAATTATTGGGCATTGACGAAGGCACATCTTAAGAAACTTGTCTTGGCAGCCAGCAGATAACATTCAACAATTTGAAAAAGATTGATATAAAGTGTCAAAACTTGTCGCTAAGAAGTCTATGCTGAATTCTAAAAAGAAAGTCCACAAGAAGGTGCACTAGCTGGCATACAATCGCTAAATTGCAAATATTGAGAACAACAAACTATTTAATCTGCTGCTCTAATGTTAACTTGGTGCGTCCATACTTTCAATCCACTGCCAAAGTAGTGCCCCACCATATGTCTTGAATCTATAGCTTTTTAATAGACAAAATAATTAATTTCAGCCAGGTGTGTGAATGTGAACAATGACGGATGACGGATTTCCATGAGACCAACAAAAAATAATTATATAAGTTAACTGATCCAATGTTAATCTCTCCAAGAGATTGTAGAGTAAATAGATTGGTTATGTAACAATATTTGCTCACGATTTATTAGTATGTAACATACCAACCCTCTCGCACCCATAGTAGATTGAAATTTGAAGCGATGAGATTAACAAAGGAACATCTTTCCTATACTAGTCCATGCGACTTAACAGTGATCCGATATCTATGCAATAAGAGTGATTTTCAAAATCACATGCTTTTTTTTAATAAGTAAACGTTAATATCAGTTAAGGGTTCGTACCCCATTTTTAACTCATGGGAACGATCTGCCCTTTTCTCAATCTAGTGAGATCACAATGATTCATGATTTTCCATAACCCAATGAGATAGGTTCGATTACCATCAATTACGAATAAAACCAACCGTATTTTTATTGTTAATTATTCCTCTCCCGCCAACATACATGGGCATACAGCAGGGCGCTCATTCGGTGGAACATAAAACAAAAAGGAGTAGGTTCCAACATGCAAAGGAATAAACAAGTCACTTCGACACAACCATGAAACAATGGATGTTATGCTAGGGTGATCCGTTTTACTTCATATGGATGACATTTTTTTTAAATAGGGCTAGGTTTTTTTTTTTTTTTTGGGGGGAAAAAAAAAAAAAAAAATCAGTGGGGTTGTGTTTAACACACGACCGGTTGACGTAGACTACGTTAAACCGTTTGATTAGTTTCGTTAGTTTCGTAGCGGAACATTCACAGAAAAAATAATAATGAATTTTAGCAGACGCGCAAAATTCATAATTACAAGCACACAAAACAAGCGTAAAAAAAGAAATTGTTTGCAATCTTTCATACAACAGACCTGATTTCAGTGATATCAGGTTTACATTTTAATGAAATATTCCATGAATTCAAGTCAAATCTAGCATTTCCTTTATACGCATTAGATAATGCAGAAAATTAAATGTTTATTTCAAACTATATTGCAACCCAAATAGTTTTTCCTTAACGAAACATTTCTAGACCAGACCGGGCAGGAGGACGCTGTATGTTAGTATGCATTATAAACCAGTAGTTGGCAAAATCCAGCATCTCAACCAGTAGTTGGCAACGTTTAAGTTTTGCCTGATAATCACGAGTTCATTCGGCATCGGTACATGGTCGGAGGATTTTCCATATGTTCAATTTTAACGCGCTTCCGAAATTTGCGCAAACGTTTGGCATCAAAACGATTAGACATCGTACTCATTCTCACCTTCACAGTTTCTCAAAATTTATTTCTTCCTAGAAGTAAAACTCTATCTAACGCGAATCGTTAAAACAACAGAATAACTATTCATAACTGTACTAACTGGAGTATGCCGAGAATGTTACTTCGGAATATCCATTTCGAAAATCAAACGTAAAAAATTTCTTGATACTTGCCGGAACGCAACATTCTTTAAAATTTTCCGCGAAATAAAATACTTCTTTTGTTTGTAAAATTTTAAACACTTGAGTAAATAAAATGGCAATCGTATAAACCTCTAGTTGATTTGAGCAAAAATCTCACAAATAAATCAATCAAAATACGATCGAGTTATTAGCTTCCGGTGTTTCAATGTTCCGTGACGACAGCCAGTTGAACAATGTACACAATATGCTCAAGGTATACAACGAAGAGGGAACTTAAATTGTTTTAGCCACCGCTGGCTGTGAATTGGTAAGAACTTGGATAGTAATGTTGAATAAATCCAATCAAACAAACTCTTTCAAAATTGAATTAGTCGTCCTG
Organism: Aedes koreicus; assembly: GCA_024533555.2. Taxonomy (NCBI): domain Eukaryota; kingdom Metazoa; phylum Arthropoda; class Insecta; order Diptera; family Culicidae; genus Aedes; species Aedes koreicus. Next base: position 65,813 of record JAHHFK020003307.1, read on the forward strand.
AAAAGGACGGATTTTAAACTGTCCGCATAGTAATTAAAACCTTCTCGGTCTTTTGAAGAAGCAGGTTATTTCAGCCGTTTCACGTTGCGCCTTACCAAAGATGGCTACCAACAAGATCACACACACAAGCACAACACAGGCTGGTAGCTGACTGCCTAGTACACCACTGCATAATTAATGGCTGCCTAGCAACGGTTGCCACCGCCAGCAGCCAATTCCAAAGTTGGCGCCTTGCCGCTCCGCTCTGCCGAATAAAGCACCCTCCAGGGTACATGCCATCGCCAGCTGCCAATGAATACTGGCTCGTTGCTCCGCACAGCTCCTGTACTGCGACACGAATGAGAAAATTTTCTTTTATGTCGTTCAGTGCTGAATATGAGACCTCCCTTGCTCACATTTGAAATCTGTGATAGGAAAGTACTGTGAATTTATGAAATCCAGCATGAAAAACCAAATTATAAGACATCACCATTCATTTTCGTTATTTTCATTTGTTTTAAATTGTTAACGGATAATTTTAGATAATTGAATTGACTTGCGGAAAAATTTCCATTCGATTGATGTAACAGTTTTGAAAATCTATCGAGTATTTATGAAGTTATGAGCGTTTAATTTGTAACGATATTTTGTGACGGTCGATTATTCTTCGATTTTCAATTGACAATTCAATTTTTCATGACGGCAGCCATTTGTAAATTGTGCACAATGCTCAAGGTATGCAACGGAGAGAAAATTAAAATTGTTTTAGCCACCGCTGTCTGCCATTTGGTTAGTTGTTACATAAATTCAAATTAAACAAACTCTCTCAGATTTGGATTGGTCGTCCTGAAAAGGACGGATTTAAATTAGTCCTGCTTGGTCTTTTCACGAAGCAGGTTATTTCTGCCGTGCACGTTGCGCTTCAGATAAAGATGGCTACCAAGAATATCACACACACTCAAGCACCTTATTTAGCTCTTTGTAGTGGCGCCCACCGGCTGGCTACAAATCATCACCGGCTTTGGCAACCGACTGCCTAGCACACCACTGCATATACAATGGCTGCCTAGCCAAGGGCTTGCTAGCAACAGTCTCAGAGCAATCGACTAGCTCACCACTGGTTGGTTGCCAGTGCACCTTCTGTGGCATGTTGCACCACCTGCTACGTTGGCTACGTTGGCTACGTTGGCAGCTTGCCGCTCCACACTGCAGGTTTCATGCCATCGGGGTTGCCTCCATCGCCAGCTGCCAATCCATAATGGCTCGTTGCTCCGCACAGCTCCAGTACTGCAACACTACTGAGTTAATTTGCGAAGGCGTACCCGTTTTATATCGTTCAGTGCTGCATATGAGCCCTCCGTTGCTTAAATTTGAAATCTGTGACAGTAAAGTACAGTGCATTTAGTAAATTTACTCTGAAAAATCGGCATTATAAGACATCACCTTAGGTTTTGGTTATTTTCAATAGCTTGAAATTGTTAACGGAAATTTTTTGATTATTGAATTGATACGCGGGAAAATTTACAACCGATTGATGTAAAAGTCTTGAAAATCTATCGAGCATTTATTAAGTTATTAGCGTTTAATTTGTAACAATATTTCGTGACGGTCGCTTATTTCTAGATTTTCAATTGACACCCTACCCTTCCCGTAAGACGTAGTCTACGTCAAAAAAATTATATTCACGTCTTTTGCAGCGTCCGGATGCATGCGTTTTGATGGACGATGAGACCTATGTAAAGGAGGGTCAATGCAATAGGCTTATAGGATCCGATCGCCTCACGATCGTGTGGTGATCTAACCACTTCTAGCCAGTAGAAGCACCAGAACAGCTGATAGATTTAGTTAAAAATAAACCACCGCCGTGTTCGGTTCACTTTCCGTCGACAATACACCGCAGCTTTGTTTGTTGAATAAATAGTTTAGTTCAGTGACCGCAAACCAGTGTTCTTTAGTGAACATATCGCCGCGCACCTTCTGTATTTGCACCGGGTTGATAAACTGAACTGTGTCGCTTTATGTGCGCGAACAGTTCCCAACAATTATTTTATTTAAATAGCCATACATCGTATTTACGATATGACTTCATCTACAACATTTCGCCAATATACTCGGTCTATGGCTGCCTCTCTCCAACCTCGTTGACGACCCACACTCGCCAGATCCTGTTGCACCTGGTCCGCCCATCGTGCTCGCTGTGCCCCACGCCTTCTTGTACCGACCAACGAGGCGAACACCATTTGTGCAGGGTTGTTGTCCGGCATTCTCGCAACATGTCCTGCCCACCGTATCCTTCCAGCCTTCGCGACCTTATGTATGCTGGGTTCGCCGTAGAGTTCAGCGAGCTCGTGGTTCCATCTTCGCCGCCACACTCCGGCGTTCGAAAACACCAAGTGCTTGCAGGTCCTCCTCGAGCATCGTCCACGTCTCGTGCCCGTAGAGAACAACCGGTCTTATCAGCGTTTTGTACATGGTACATTTAGTGCGGGGGTGAATCTTTCTTGACCGCAAGTTCTTCTGGAGCCCGTAGTAGGCACGACTTCCACTGATGATGCGTCTTCGGATTTCACGGCTGCTGTCGTTGTCAGCCGTAAGCAAGGATCCAAGGTAGATGAATTCTTCCACCACCTCGAATGTATCCACGTCTATCGTAACACTGCTGCCTGTCGCGCTCGGTACCTCCTGCTAGCATGTACTTTGTTTTCGACACATTCACCTCCAGTCCGACTTTCGCAGCTTCGCGTTTTAGGCGAGTATACATTTCTGCCACCGTTTCAAATCTTCTGCCGATAATGTTCGTGTCATCCGCAAAACAAACGAACTGACCGGATCGAGTGAAAATCGTACCCCGGCTGTTGAGCCAGGCTCTTCGCAAGACACCTTCTAGCGCAATGATGAACAACAGGTACGAAAGTCCATCACCTTGACGTAGTCCCCGGCTAGATTCAAACGAGCTGGAATGTTCGCCCGAAATCTTCACGCAGTTTTGCACACCGTCCATCGTAGCTTTAATCAGTCTAGTGAGCTTCCCGGGAAAGCCGTTCTCGTCGCCGTTGAAATCGATGAACGGGACCTGGTATTCGCGGCATTTTTGGAGGATTTGCCGTACAGTAAAGATCTGGTCCGTCGTCCAACGCCCGTCGATGATACCGGCCTGATAACTTCCCACGAACTCATTTACTTTTGGTGAAAGCTGGCGGAAGATGACCTGGGATAGCACTTTGTAGGCGGCGTTTAGGACTGTGATCGCTCGGTAGTTCTCACACTCCAGCTTGTCGCCTTTCTTGTAGATAGGGCATATAACCCCTTGCTTCGGTTCTCCTCGTCCTCCTATATCAATTTCATGAAATTCTTGTATTGATTATTATAGTCACGACGGTACGAGGGTAAGCCTAACTAACTGTGACTAATAAAGTGAAAATTCATGAAAGCACTTGTTAAAATATACATGTAAAACACAAGTATGAATGGACCAAAAAATGACAGCACCGTTTTGATAATATCACTTTCTAATGACTATATATCGGTTTCTTTTTTGGTATACTGGAGTCAACATATTTCGTTGAAATAACCCACCCATACTTGTGAGTGGCCTCAACAGCATCCTTACTGTTGGTTTAAATCGGTCGTGGATATTTCAACACATTCTTGTATTCTGGTGAAATAAACTATCCACATATGTGAGTGGCTCTAACAGCATCCCTACTGTTGGTTTAAATCGGTCCTCAAACTCGATGTTTTAACATATTTTTGTATTCTGGTGAAAAAAAAACCATTCAAACTTGTGCGTGGCCCAAACAGCATCCTTGCTGTTGGTTTAAATTGGTCGTCAAATTGGATAGTACAACATATTCTTGTATTCCAGTGAAATAAACCACCCACACTTGTGAGTGGCCCCAACAGCATCCTTGCGGTTAGTTTAAATCGGTCGTCAAATTGGATATTTCAACACATTATTGTATTCCATTGAAATAAACCACCCACACTTGTGAGTGGCCCCAATTGCAACCTTACTGTTGGTTTAAATCGGTTCTTAAATTTGAATAACTTTAAAGTGTATCTCTATACAGAGAATTAGTTGCCTGATCGGGCTGTTTGGATCGGAAACGTACTTAAATGGAATTCAGCTAAGTACTTTTTACTTTTTATATGTTTGATATCAGTAGAGTTTAAGCTCACGTAGATTGAAAAAAAAACCAGTGAAATTCATGAGTGTTTTAATCCTGAATAAAAGTGGCGGTGTGTCGTTGAGAAGAGAATAGTGCTTATGAGGCTATACGCAACCCGGCATTTGAGGAAGAGAACAGCCAGCATTTCTTTCCAGCCAAGTATAATATACCTGCAATGTTATTCAACTTCCAGCCCAATATTTCGGACTCATCGGAATAAAACGAATAATCGCTATCGAATACAGTAAACCACATTTATGCTTCATAGCGAGTAAAGGCCGTGAACAAACATCGTGATCAAACCGCATTCTGTTGCAAACGTGGCGTACGCTGAAGTTTGTATTACTTCTGGGCGCTGTACCACCCGGCACACCATTCAACCAGATTTGAAGCCAAACTAACTGCGACGACGGAATTCCACCTGTGGAGGTTCAATAGAATGATGATATTGTCATCGAGCTGATCACTGAAGCTGTTTTTCAGGTACGTTCCGCTTTTAAACATCTATGATATTGTGAATCACTAAATACGCGTCAATCAAGCATTGCACATACGCTTGATTGAAAGTTTCAGTATGTCACTACTGGGGGGGGGCTTATTGCGTACGAAAAGAGCGGGGGGGTGTGTGTGTTTTTGAGGGGGGGTTTGGGGGGCGGGGGGGAGCTCTCCCTCTCTACCCCCGGTTTTTATTTTTTGTGCAACTATAAAAAACAAAAAAGAAACAGGTGGGGGGATTTTCTTATTAATATACCGGCGGGGGAAAGGGGAATATAAATTGTAAACACACGATGAGACCTATGTAAAGGAGGACTCAAAAACCCTTTCAGGTCCGCAATACTTTACTGCCGTCGTTGAGGAGGATGTGAGCGATGCGGACAGGTCGATTCAAGTGGAGAAATTCGGTCAAAAGGTACTGGTATGGCAAGCAATGTGTTCCTGTGGTTTGAAGTCAACCATTTTTTACACTACCGGAACTATAAATGCGGAAATCTATCGATCTGAGTGTCTCCAGAAGAGATTATTGCCTTTATATAAGAAGCATAGTACACCTCCACTGTTTTGGCCGGATTTAACGTCGGCTCACTATGCCAAAACTACTCTCAATTGGCTTGCGGAAAAGGGTATAGATTTCGTTGAGAAAAATATCAATCCACCAAATTGCCCTCAGCTTCGACTCATCGAACGCTACTGGGCAATCGTGAAGAGGGTCTTCAAGAAGACTGGTAAGGCAGCTGGGAACATGCAGGAGTTTAAAAAAATTTGGGCTCAAGCGTCCAAAAAATGCGATGCAACACTTGTCCGGAACTTGATGAAGAGCATTCGATCCAAAGTTCGAAAATTCGTGAAGGAATAACTTAAATTTCATCCTGTCTTCATTGTGTTCAAGTTTAACCTCGTACAATAAAGGATCAATTTTTTGTATGAATAAAATATCGGTTTTCACGCACATTCTCGAGTGCGTGCTAACAGACTGGTTCGCTATTTGAAAGGTCATCAAATTAAGCTAAATAACCAAGTTATTAGATGAATTGGTGGAATTTGGTGAAGTGTTTGGGTGGAAGATTTGAAAGCTTTAAAAATTGACAGCTGAGAAACAATCAACATTACTCTTTCCGCTTCTTTACAGCTATACAGAAATAACAATTCAATCCCAAGAGCTCGACAAATTCATTATGCTCAAATTAAAACGTCGTAAGTGTTACCATTATGAAACGTAGTTGGCTTACTCCATTTCCACAAAGAGTACTCAATGGAATTCTAGAATAAACATCTGAATAGGACAAATGGTTAATAATTTTATGATATTATGATATGACCTGTAATCAAAGAATATTAAGTTAATCTATCCTTTCTGGATCTACAATACGAGCACATGCCAGCACATTTTAATACCAGCTTGTTAACTCTATTCATTTCTAGATACACTGAGTATAGTTTGATAAATTTTTTAAACAGTTGATTATCAGAACTTTTTTCTACTTGTGTTCCTCAAAGATTCTTTTAGTATTTTCAAACATGGTGGATACTTTCAAGTATTATTGTTAAAAGAATTATTAACGTTATGATTACTTATATTTCACTTGTTTATTTTTGCTTTCTAGCAAGTTCATGAATGTGATTACTATCACATTAGCATTCATAGTTTTCTAAGCTTTTCTCTTTCAAAGATTCTCCTACTTCAAATATCTGAGCGATCAGGCATTCAGCCGTTCACCTTAAGAGGTAATCGAGATGGCATTACTATTAAATTGAAGAATCCAAGTAAAGTGAGGTTAAATATCGTAGATGGCACTCGATAAAAATAGTGCTTGTGGCTGCCTGAGCGAAGTTATTGTAGATAAAAAGAGCAGAAAATCTTTGATTATGCTGACGAGCTCCATAGTTCTAAAAGGTAACAGAACGTAATTATGTATTTCAATTGCCAGACTGGGATTTGTCAATATACATCTCACGCGTTGCACATAGAAGTAACTAGGTCAAAATTCAGCGAATGAATTCAGCTTGGATATTGTTTTAAAGCCATAAATACTCATTTAGAGACAAACAGGAGATATAACTGATCGAATGAGTGCTTCTCTTAAAAAAGATCATGTCTTTCAACTAGAAGTTTCCTAGTTGTCTTGACAGCCATAAAACTGTGAATGTGTGAGGTTACTAAAAATGTTAAATTTTATTCAATTTGATCCCATGACACATGACTTTAGTTTAGCCCAAACAATCCTGTTATTTGTTTTTCATCTACAACAAGAATTATGGACGTTTCAAAACCATATGTTAGCTGTTTCCACTCAAAAATCGGTTTATTTCCACATAAATTTTAGGCTATTTCTACTCGGAAGAACCAACTTTAACAGATCAATTCAGCCACAGCGACCACTGAATGACTCAAAAAAAAAGTTTGTTTAAAAGGAACTGAAAAAGTAGATTTATTCAAAAAAAAATTGTGTGGTTTTCAATTTCACGACACATCGTTCACCGCTAACTGTGATGATGGTTCTCTACAATAACCTCATACTCCGAAAAAAATTTTTTGAAAGAAAATTCGTGGAGTTATATCGTAATACAACTAGTTAAATATATCATATATTTACCTTAACAATCAAATTTTTCTTTTAACTGTTCTCATCCGACATTCTGACGAAAAGCCCAGCCCACCAAAGTTGATCAACTAAAGAAATTCGTGGTTCATTCGCCTGCTCCACGTCTTCCATCTGCACTCCACCGTAGATCTAAAACAGCATCTTCCGTACAAAGACCCTATGGGTGCAATGATCCTTCACGAGGATGTTCATATTTCTTGACCGTAGAGGATAACCGGTCTAATTAATGTCTTGTAGATTGTCAACTTTGTAATTTGGCGAACTAAGTTCGATCTTAGCGTCCTTCGTCGGTCAGCAATAAGCCCAGATACACGGATTCGTTTACCACCTCGATTTCATCACCGTCGGTCTGAACTCGTAGTGGGATCTTAATTTTTTCTTCTCGTGTTCCTCTTCCTCTCATGTTTTTTGTCTATTACGCATTAATGACAAGCCCAATCCTACTTGCTTCAGCCTTAAGTAAGATGTACGCTTCCGCCATCGTCTCAAAGTTGCGTACTATGAAATCAACTTCGTCGGCGAAGCCAAATGGTTTGACGAACTTCCTGAAGATCGTACCACTCGTATTTATCCCCGCTCCTTGAATCACACCCTCCAATGCAATGTTAATTAGCAAACAAGACAGTCCATCACCTTGACATAACCCTCTCCGAGATTCGAAGGAACTCGAGAGTCTCCTTGAGACTGGGACAACACACATCACTCGATTTATACCTATTTGCCTTGATCAACCACGTCAGTTTCTGGAAATCCATATTCATCCATAATCTGCCATAGCTGGTCTCGATCGATTTTGTCGTAGGCTGATTTGGAATCGATGAAAAAAGACAATTCGACAACATTTGCCGAAAAGCTGGTCCATAGTAACGCAGCACAAATGAATTCCCCACGAACTCCTTTGCAATCGGTGACAGCTCGTAAATCGATAGCTCGATTGGGAGTTGATCAACACCAGCAGCTGTGTTGTTTTTTTATCAACGAATTTCCTCCTCAACTTCCTGGAATGTTGGGGTCGGAATCCTGTCATAATCTGCGCGTGATCCTAGATCTAACATTGCCGTCCAGGTGCTCGTCAAAGTACTGCTTGCACCTTTCGGTAACCTCACACTTATCCACTCCATTCGCCCGCAGATGGAGGACGTCCTACTTTGATGTAGAGGTTTTTAAAGAGGCGCTTGAGAGGGAACGAAACTTACGCGAAACCCAGGAACCTTGCGGCGAAAGACTCGTTATGACACTTACACGAGCGTGCGATGCGACCATGCCGAGGGAAGTCAAACCGAGGAATGGAAGATCGCCGGTGTATTGGTGGACGGAGTCGATCGCCGACCTCCGAAGAACATGCCTCCACGCAAGACGGAGGGTGCAAAGAGCGCGGTCAGACGCCGATAGAATCGAGCGCAGAGGGGCGCTAGTCGCCGCGAAGGCCGCACTAAAGAGGGAGATAAAGGCCAGCAAGCGAGCCTGCTTCGAGGGTCTGTGTCAGAAGGCCAATACGAATCCGTGGGGTGACGCCTACCGGGTTGTAATGGCCAAAACCAGAGGATCGGCGGCTCCAACCGAGCGTTCACCAGAGCTGCTGCAGGTGATCGTTGGGGGACTCTTTCCGAGCCACGACCCAAGTCCATGGCCCCCCGCCGCCGTAGACGTGTCCCATGACCAGCGTTCCAGTATCCCAGACCTTAACGCTGTCATAGCGACGGAAGGGTGGACGGCTCAGCCGAACACCCGTGACCACGTGGGCACCGACAACGGCACAACGGGGGTCGGCGACGAGGCGACGGTGACGAATGATGAACTCATTGCGATAGCAAAGTCGCTAAAGGTGAACAAAGCGCCGGGACCGGATGGTATTCCGAACCTGGCCATCAAGACGGCTATCTTGCTGGATCCCGGAATGTTCAGGGTGGTGATGCAAAAGTGTCTGGACGAGGGCGTCTTCCCAGACGCCTGGAAAATTCAGACCCTTGTGTTGCTACCAAAGACAGGGAAGCCACCAGGAGATCCATCGGCATATAGACCAATATGTCTGTTGGATACAGCGGGTAAGGTGCTCGAGAGGGTAATCCTCAACAGACTGACAACATACACGGAGGGTATACGCGGTCTGTCAAGTAATCAGTTTGGCTTCCGTAAAGGGAAGTCGACGGTGGATGCCATCCTGTCCGTCACCAAGACGGCCGAGGTGGCAATCCAGCGCAAGAGGCGAGGAGTACGATACTGTGCGGTGGTCACCCTTGACGTGAGGAATGCGTTCAATAGCGCCAGTTGGGCGGCTATCGCCGACTCGCTCCAACGCCTTCAGGTTCCTGGGTACCTGTACAAGATTCTCGGAAGCTACTTCCAGAATCGCGTACTGGTATATAATACAGAAACGTGTGCAGATCACCGCAGGCGTCCCGCAAGGTTCGATCCTGGGTCCGGTGTTATGGAACACGATGTACGACGAGGTACTGCGGCTTGAGTTCCCGAGCGGGGTAAAGATCGTCGGGTTCGCAGACGATATAACCCTGGAGATATGTGGTGAATCCATCGAGGAGGTCGAGTTAACGGCCTCACACTCCATTGGCATTGTGGAGAGATGGATGAGCTCCAGGCAATTGGAGCTAGCCCACCATAAGACCGAGGTCACGGTGGTGAACAATCGAAAATCGGAGCAACATGCGACGATTAGTGCAGGTAACTGCACAGTAGAATCGAAGAGGTTCTTGAGGTATCTTGGGGTTATGATCGACGACAAGCTGTCCTTTGTCAGTCACGTCGATTACGCTTGCAAGAAAGCCTCTATGGCTATATCGGCATTATCCCGCATGATGTCGAATAGCTCGGCGGTGCAAGGGAGAAAGCGTAAACTCCTGGCCAGTGTCGCCCTGTCCATACTTAGGTACGGCGGGCCGGCATGGATCACCGCCTTGAGTACCGAGAGCTACGCAAATAAGCTCGAGAGTACACACAGGCTTATGTGCCTAAGAGTGGTGAGTGCATACCGAACGGTATCACGCGACGCGGTCTGCGTCCTAGCGGGGATGATGCCAATAGGCATCGTCATAAAAGAGGACGTAGAGTGCTTCGAGCAACGTGGAACAAGAGGTATCCGAAAGACCACTAGAGCCGCATCCATGGTTAAGTGGCAGAGGGAATGGAACAACTCCACCAAAGGTCGGTGGACCCACCAACTAATCCCGGAATTAACCAGGTGGGTCGGTAGGCGACACGGTGAAGTGAACTTCCACTTAACGCAGATATTGTCTGGCCACGGCTGTTTTAGACAATACCTGCACAAATATGGGCATGCACAGTCCTCCGCATGCAGTGAGTGCGCGGGAGTCGATGAAACTGCAGAACATGTGTTTTTCGCATGTCCTCGCTTCGACGGCGCGAGATCCGGCATGATGGCCGTATGCGGTCGCGACACGACTCCGGATAACTTGGTCCAGAGGATGTGTCAAGACCAGGACGTCTGGGACGCGGTATGCGTAGCAGCCTCCCAGATCGTCCTTGATCTCCAACAAAAATGGCGAAACGACCAAAGGCAGGTCGCAGGGACCACCTAACTACTAAAGCCCTAAGTAGTTAGACATAGTGGGTGCTGAACAAGCACAATAGCCCCCTCCCCGAAGTAATACCGAAAGGTGGTTCCGGGGAGGGACCAGGGCTAAAGGCACGGGTGGGTTTTTAGTGGGTCGAGGAGTTGGCACCCTCATCCCCACACCCTGAGTTCTTCAGGTGTCTGGTTGCAGATTTTCCATCCCGTCTAAAAAAAAAAAAAAAAAAAAAAAAAAAAAAAAAAAAAAAAAAAAAAAAAAAAAAAAAAAAAAAAAACTTATCTGTGAGATGGTTACCTTCAAAGTCTCTGAACATATTGACTTTTGGTACGTAGACTTTGCGCGAGTGATTCAACTCCTGGTAAAATTGCCGGTTTTGTTAGCAAGGCACAATGCATTCATTGCTTCGTGGCTTAGTTCTTCCTTTGGAGCTTTTTCCTTCAAAGTTTCAATGAAAAAAGTTAAACCCTATTCAAGTTCTATTGGGTGTTCCCAAGCCTCACATCTAGGAACTCTGCTTTTTATTTTGTTGATTTACGATTTTTCTTCTAATCTAATTTTCTAATTCAATCACATTAAAAAAAATGAACTAATTTCGGATGGAGATGAAAAAAAAAATACAAAAGACAATTCAATGGAACCGATTTTCCTTAAATCCTACGTTTTAAAATGTTTCGAGGCCTTGCCAGGTGGCCTACGTCTGTTTGCCGCAACCTTAGCCATGGCCAACGAAAAGTGTGACGTCGAAATGTTCTTCAGCTCTTTCGGAAAGATGTTCACCAGCATCTTCAGATGCTCCATCTGGTAGATTTCCGGTAGCTCAGATACGGCCGAACTCGACTGATAATTCCTCAAAAGAATGTTCTTCTTGCTCCGTATGAAAAACAGCTAAGATCAGTACTTTTTTTTAATGCATACGCGAAGATTAAGCTGATGATATGAAACTTTTGATAGGATGACGAAGACTAAATATAAATGGAATATGGATTTTTCTCACTTGAAGCACAAAAAGCTTATTACAGTAGCGCTAAAAAGTCATTCGACTGTAGATTTTATGTTTTGAAGGAAAAATATTCACATCAATGTGGATGGGTGGACATCAATTTCTGCTAGAACCAAAGATATGAAGCGAAGGTATTTATAGTTCCGTAAGAGTACGGCAGATTGTGAAAATTTAATAAAAGCAGTTGAAATTTAGCGGAGGGCTTTTTTGAAAGGCAATATCCAATCAAGCACTAATCTCATGTTGATGAGAAGATAAATTCTTTAAAACATTATAATTAAGTAAAGGGTGTACCGTTTAAAATCCGCACACACAAAATGCATTCTCAAACTTCGAGTTTCTATCCGATTATAACCAAATTTTCAGGGAGTTGGAACAATTAAAGTTAGTTTTCGCTTTGAATGCGCGAACCTTAGCCTTATCCCCAGCCATAAGGTTCTGTATGACCTCAGAATCGATAGTTTTTTTTTTTTTTGCATATTAACCCATGCTTTCTTCATTTCTTCTAAATTCTTCACCACTTTAGGTCGTTTTAGAAGGTGCTCCTTCATAATGACCCAGTATTTTTCTATTGGACGCAGTTCCGGAGTGTTGGGGGGTTAAGATCTTTCGGCACGAAATCGATATCATTCGCCTTATACCACTCTAGCACTTCATTCGTGTAGTGGCATGATGCCAAATCCGGTCAGAAGATCGTCGGACTTTCGTGAGCCTTCAGGAGAGGGAGAAGCCGCTTTTGGAGACACTCTTCCAAATACACCTGTCCATTTATGGTGCTTGCGGTAATAGTCAAATATTAATAGAAAAATATTCAAATATTAATAGAACAGCTCATCCGAACATACTAACACCAGAAGATAAAAAACGCGTTGTGGAGTACATCAATTATATGAATCACCCTAATATTATACCCCCGCTGAAAAAAAAACAGGTTCAACCTTTGCACCGTGCACTCCAGCATTGCTCGAAAACATAATCCTGCGCTTGCTCTTATTCATGACAATTTCCCGCGCCGTAAATAACACTCGCAATCATATGCACTTGAGCTGATTTCTTCTTCTACCGCCGACTCCGAAGCCAGTTTATGACTCATAAATACCACTCTACTGTATAAAACACCACACGCTTTCACAGCGCTATTGATGACAACGATGCTCGCATCGTTGTGCTCCACCTCGAATCTCTTACCTCTGAATTATGCTTGAGTTTAAGCTTGTTGGCATGCTATCTGATTGTCTTTCACAACAACCCACAATACGATTAAACCGGTCATTTTAATAAATTCATTTAAATCGTATTTATGTTGCCATAATTAGTACTGGCGTCCGTATTGGGTACTTAATGTCTCATTTTTCTCAGTTTCCCCCTGTGCTCCACAGGATACCCCCGGCATCAATCAATAATTTATTTTAATCTTGACATTTACGAGAGGTTTGAATGTCAACATGAAAAAAAAATCCGAAACCACACACGTGACTAGTCGATCGAATCCCGATAAGGCACGACGCATGCGACTTTCAGCAGTCTATAATAAACGAATAAGTGCCACCGGGCAGATTGTCAACAACCCTTACTAAGTGGCAGATAATTTTCCAATAGGTTGCGTGTACGCCTGTGAATAGCGCAGCGCTAAACTGCGACGGCGCCACTACCACCGCCGTCGTCGTCATGCAGCGCGATGATTGGTTGGGTTGAACCAGACAGTCACTTGATCGGTATTGTTCAAACAAAGTGTCGTACGTTCTATGCATATGCCTCAAGGTGTAGCGTCGTCGGGCTTGGGGCAGTCTCTGAACTGTTGAAAGTGATAGTTTGTATCGGTTGCAGTTTTATTGCGGCAAGAACAATATATGCATTTCAAATACGTTGATGACATGGGCACATGCAGTGCAGACATCCGGTGCACAATGGGATATGTGTTTCTGTTATAGATGATCAAAATTATTAAACCACACTACAATAAAAAAAAATGTCTACCATCATGGCCGATTTGCATCGTTACTTTGATTTTGTGAAGGCTCAAATCTATGAAACTACAGGTAGGGAACGTCCATTAATTACGTCACGCTAAAATTGACTTTTTGTAACCCCCCCCCCCCCCCCCGTGTGTGTTTTTTTTTGGGTTTTTTTTTTTTTTGTGTGCGCCCCCCCCCCGTAGCTAGGAGATAACTCATCGCATCTTCCGGTCCGCTTCTTAGCATCTTGCTGTGAGGTACTAGGTGGCTACCCACCGATTGCCTATCGATCGGTCAAATTTAAAAGACCTCTGCATTGAATTATCTCAAATTAAAATATTCCGCCGACTATATCACAAAGCATTGCGATTTGTTGAGCGGATTGGAGGTAATGTAATCAGTGGTTTTAGAACCAAGTCTTCCCCGGTTGGTACAAAACAGATGAACTTGGAAGCGAATTGAAGAATTAAGTTGCCAAAAGGCAACGTCACATATAGGTAGTTTAAACTGAGTCAACGCAGTGTGAGAGATTTCTGCAAGAGAGTTCTTCATAGCACTCGAGTCCATCGGTTAGCGTGATCATGTTGTCTTTACATGATGTCAGCATTTCATCGATAGCCGCAAAAAACGCTAGAAGTGTTAAGTGTATTATTATGGCACCTTTCGACGCCACTGCTAATCAAATTAGCTTAATAGATGACGCTATACGTACTTGTAAAATGCACAATGGTAATCTATGCCCAAGGAAGTTCAAAATAATCCACCCACAAAAGCTCCTCCATCAGACTAGGAATATATTCCACTCGAACCAACCTACTGTGATTGATTGGTTGATTGATTATCACTGGTGGATAGAGATTTTAAGACTCAGAACTCCATGCAAGTTTTTGTTAGCTTGGGTCCCAAAACCACCGAAAGTCGTATTTTAACCTCATGCCATTTGCAATTTTTCTTCACAAATTGGCATCAAAAATTGAAATTTTGATATATTTTGAGAACCACAGAAATTACTGCCTCAGCTTAAATATAAATGCTCCAATAGCATTTTTCTAAACATTTTCAGACTTAAACAAACCACTTTGCAGAAAAAAGTGTGTCGATCCGACTTCACCAGAAAAAGTTATGACCGTTGAAAGGTAACATATTTTAGTAAAAAAAAACTGCAAAGTACAGTAAACCCCCCGACATGCGCGGATTCCCGTGATGATGGTTTAAAATTATATTTAGGCATTGACCTTTGTTGCTTCATCAGATAATATCTCGTGATACTTCGTATATAGGATGTTACTTCCTTTATCAAAGTTGATCAGTAGATTAAGGCCTAAGTGCAAGTACACTTACTTTATAACCTGAATCTCGAGATCCTTGACATATTGCAAGTTGGCGTCTTCGCCAAAGATGTTTGGTTGATTAAGGTCTTTCGGATGGTGTTAACATTAGTTCAGAACTCGTCCGCTTCATGGCGCTAGTGTACATGTGAACTTTGTGTATTACCTGTGTATTATTTTGAGATCTAGATCGTGTTTAAATTTCCTGTTTCCAGGAAAGTTAGTTGTAAAGAAATATTAATAAAATGCTTCTGTAGCATTTACATTAAAGCTGAGGCAGTTATTTCAGTGGGTCTCAAAATATATCAAAATTTCAATTTTTGATGCCGATTTGTGAAGAAAAATGCAAATCGCCGGAGGTCAAAATAGGATTTTCGGTGGTTTTGGGACCCAAGTAAAAGGAAATTGGCATGGAACTCTGGATCTCAAGAGTTTTTTTTTGGATTTTGTCGACCAGTGTTAATAATATTTCCTATAGAACCAGTTTTGAGGGAGTTTTAGTCCTTTTAACATAACAAAAATAAAACCGGGTCGAGAAAGTATTTAATTTTTTTTAAATAAATAAATAGAATTTAGGTAGGGATTTGATTGTGAAGAATGATACACACAGTTTAAGAAAAGTGTTACTTCAGACTGGCGTTGACAAGTATTTACAAAAGAAACAGGGCGGAGGGTCCACTTCGAATATTAAACACCAGGGATTGTTCCTGGGGACACGGTGGATCTTGTCACTTGGGTGGTCATGCACCCGTGACGTGACTTCATTTGATTTGCACAGAGAAGTCATCTCTTTGCTGTGTGACTTCACTCGCTTCATCAACGGCATGAGAAGCGACTCAATGGCTTTCGAAATAAAGTTCAAACAGTAGCATATGCATTCGAAATGAAATATGGTGAGAACAAACATGTTGCCGTTTTGTTTAATTAGCTTGTTCTCTGCGTTGTTAAAACATTTCACACATTTTTTTCCTCAAATTCCGTTAACGTGTTAAAACAATAATATTTAAATTTGTTGAATAAACAAATAGGATGAGTATACCCATTTTGGTCAAAGTTACCTATGATGGCCGCTCATCAGAAAAACGTTTCAATAACCACCGTCGTGTATTTTGTGAGAGAATTGAACGTTTACCCCCCATTATTGAGATTCGAGTCAACAGCCTGAACGCTTCTTAGGAAACTTTGAAAAACGTGAAATATTGTCAAAGCGTGACTAAAAAGGAAACAGCCAATAATGGTGCGTGGCCCGTACAAAATCAAATGACCAAAAGCGGTAATTAACTGCATATTGATATTAGAATGAACATAAGTAGAATTGAGTATAGTCATTGAAACTATGACTATGTTAATTTTATCAACAAATGTTGCACAAAGAAGAATTGCATGTTGAAAGCAATTTATATACTTGTTTTCCTGTTTTACATATTTTTTAAACTAGTTGGTTTTCATTGAGTTTGATTAGAACATACATAGAAAAAAGTAGTGAATTTTAACGAACGTGTAAAAATTTCCCCTCGTTTAATTGCGACGCAAGCGTTAGCAACGTTATTGTTTGCAATCTTTCATACAGCATACAACATTGTTTAAAATCTTCTATAGAACAGACCTGATTCCAGCAATTTCTGGCTGAAATTTATATGAAAGATCTCATTAATTTATGCCTAATCTAGCATTCCCTTTTTGTGCATTAGATAACGCAGAAAATTAAATGTTTCTTTCAAACTGTGTAGTTATTCAAGTGGCACTTGCTCAGTTTAGTTGCATTTAATCTTCGGTCAGAGACAAGCGATACGTATCTCGCATAACATTAGAAAAGGGAACATCTGTTTTAGTCAACTGTGTAGTTTAAATGAAGAATGTAGAAAACAACAAAGAATTATACAAACTAAGCTGCCAGTAGAGCCACAATTAAGTTTGTTTCACCGTGATAAACTAAAGGAAAAATAGGTCATTAGGGTTGAGCCATTTTCTGTCGTAGCATGAAATAAAGAAAAGCTACAAACTAGACAGAGATTGCAGCAACACTAATAGGGAAGTATATCCAGCTGAAGTAACACCCTCATATAACTCTAGTATTGCATATGACATTTTCCAGTATCTTTGTCGATTCAAAAGCCACCTACCTTCCATAACAGCATCTTTACTGTTGGTTTACATCGGTTCAAACCAACTATGGGGCTTATCTGAGAAATTGTTCGTTTTACCAATGAAGTAAGCCACATCACACCTTGTGAGTGGCCCATCAGCATCCTTATTGTTGGTTTGAATCGGTTCAAAACAATTCGCAAGAGTAATTTAAGAAATTGCTTGATTTTTCAATGATGTAAATAACTAAAGACTGTATTCGATGAAATTTGGACACACAAAATAGGTCACCAAAAATTTTCCTTGAGCCCGATTCTTTTGAAACTTTCTGGAAATAAAGTACTACCAAATGGTTAAGTTTTGACATCATTGGTTTATTGAACCTCTTCTCCCAACCCAAATGCCCGCACCTTTGCCTTGACCCCTTTCATCAAATTTTGAGCAATGATACTTGCTTACCAGACTTGCTTAGTTACTTTTAACCACACTTTCTTTAGTTCAAGTTCATTTTCTATCAGTTTTGGAGTTTTAACGAGCTTTGCCTTCATGATTGCCCAAAATTTTTCAATTGGACGAAGTTCCGGAGTGTTTGGAGGGTTGACGTCTTTTGGTACAAAAACTACATTATTATCTTTGTACCAGTCTAAGACGGGCCGGGCATAGTGGCAAGATGCCAAATCCGGCCAAAACAGTGTCGGGCCATCGTGAGATCTCAACAAGGGCAGAAGTCGTTTTTGGAGGCATTCGTCCTTGTAGATTTGTTGACGGTCCCAGAGGTGATGAAGGGCTGACTCATTTTGCCACATCCGTAGATCGCTTGCCAGACAAGGAATTTGTTGGTGAATTTCGACAGTTTCTTCTTCCGTACACTCTCCGGAACGGCCAACTTAGAGGTGGCGACGTAGTGTTCCTGTCCTGGCATTTGTTTGGTGTCGGCTTTAATGTAGGTCTCATCGTCCATCACAATGCAGAACGGTTTTGTGAGCCACTCCCTGTACAGTTTTCTTGCACGAGTTTTGGCCACCGAGTTCTGTTTATCGCTCCGGTTCGGTGCCTTCTGGACCTTGTACACATGTAATCCAGAACGTTTCATTGTTTTCTGCACAAAACAAACTGAAACTTTCGCCTTTTTCGCAACATCCCTGATCGAAATGTTGGGATAACGCTTAAATTGGTTCAATACCATCCTGGCCTTCTCCGGATTTGATGTGCCACGTTTTTTTGCCACTACCATTTTTCCGCTTGGTTTTCTTACGGTCCTTGAACGTTTTGATCACATGAGATACGGTTGAATGTGCGATTCCGAGCTGTTTTTCGATCCATCGATGAGAAGCGTTTGGGTTTTCGAAGAGAGCGCCCTAAATTTGTTGGCGCACTATTTCTTCATTCGAAGCCATCACTGAAATCACTCGACTGATTTTCACGAAACTCATTACACAATTGACACAACACAATGAAATACATTCAGTTAAAATTTCAATAATTTTTACCCACACGCTAAAAAGTTACGAACAATTACGTGTGTTCAAATTTCATCGAATACAATCTTTAAACGTTCAAGGTACAAAAGGCCCCTAATCGCGACGAGAAGCAGAACAAGTCCGCCAAAACCCGTGCCAGGAAGTTGTACCTCAACATGCTGACGAAAGTTGAATGCTGCATCATGGACGACGAAACATATGTGAAGGCCGACTTCAAACAGATCCCCGGCAACCTGTTTTTCACGGCCAAGGATAAGTTCAGCGTTCCGGAGCATGTCCGCACTCAGAAGATGTCCAAATTTGCGAAGAAATTCCTGGTTTGGCAAGCCATCTGCACGTGCGGGAAGCGGAGTGCACCTTTCGTGACCCAGGACACGATGAACGGACAGGTGTACATAAAAGAGTGCCTCCAGAAGCGGCTGCTTCCTCTCCTGAAGGCCCACAACGTCCCAACAATCTTCTGGCCGGATTTGGCCTCATGCCACTACTCCAAGTACGTGCTGAAGTGGTATGCGGACAATAAGGTCAATTTCGTGCCGAAAATGTTCAACCCTCCCAACACTCCGGAGCACCGCCCCATCGAGAAGTACTGGGTGATTATGAAGCAGCACCTTTTTAAACGACCTAAGGTAGTGAAGACAGTCGAGGAACTGAAGAAAGTATGGGTTTACATGCAAAAAACGGTTGATTTACAGGTTGTGCAGAATCTTATGGCCGGGGTTAAGGCCAAGGTGCGGGCATTTGCGTATGGACTGTAAATAAAATACGAGTAAAATGGTAAAATGAAGTTTAATAGTTATTTCTCAATCCCTGAAAATTTGATGGCAATCGGATGAAAACTCGAATTTTGCGAATCAATTTTGTGTGTGGCAATTTCATCGTGGACACCCTTTATGGTGGTATGACCCAGATTTAATTTAGTGCTAATCAAATATCCAACCAGAATTAAGATTTGGTAGACATTGGTAGATGTAGCACACAATCCCAGTTTGGCTCGACCCGTGTAATAAAACACCAAACATCGATAGGCTCTATTTACCCTCTTCCAAATATTGACCTCTTTTGATTGAATAGTGCTACACAGGTGCAAAGTATATGTTCAGCTGTTTCATTTTCATATTGATAAAAACGACATTCGGATGATTCGATTTTTCTAATTTGGTTTAAGTGATACTTACTAGGGCAGTGACCAGTCATCAGACCAGTTAAATATTTCCCTTAGATCCTTTTTCCCCAAATTCAACAAAGCCCGGATCTTTGCTGCACTAGGTTTTATGAACATTTTTACTTGTATCCGTGGCATTCCAGTTTAAGGTTTTAAGTTTCTTCTCAGAATACCACAAAAAGGTTCAGGTCCGACAAATCTCGAAGCAGACCCTTGTCCTTCTAGTGTTTCAAAATTTTCATTTCTTTCAATTCCACAAAGGCCGGGCACACAGAGTAATGTATCTTCGTTCCTACTAGCCTTCAGGCCATTAAGAAGATGGTGATTACATCTAGTTTCAGCGAAAGAATGCATTCCCACACTAGGTACGATTGACACGTGAATGCTTTTAGCGCATTTAACGCTGCTTGACTGTCCGAGAATATACAGATCTTAGCAAACCAATAATTCCTTTTGATACATAAATGAGTACATATTATAATGGCTTGAAGGGTACTCCCTTAGATCAGTCGGTAAGGGCGCAGCTACAAAACAACATCATGCTAGAGGTGGGTGGGTTTGATTCCCTGTTTGGTTTAGGAATTTTTCGTTGAGAACTCGCTGGGCAAAGGGTATAATTATACTTGCTACACAATCATACTTATGCAAAAATGGTACCGGCTCCGGTATTCTCCCCCATCATGGACCCATCCGTATAAAATACAATAGATCCTGGACGTGTACTAGGCCCACCAGACTCCCATACACAGCGGCTTGGTTTAACCACTTTGAAGAGAACAACGTAGTTGGTCTTCGTTGTCATTCAACCTTTGATTGTTTTTATACCTGAGTTCAAATTGAAGTCCTCCAGGATTTTCAGATGTCCTATCAGATATACATCTAGTATCCTATTGTAACGAATAAACAACAGAGCACATTTTGCTGTTTGCAGTTTCACAAATTGATGTAAAGGAAGAATATTGAAGAGGGCATCCAAAGTAACTGATGGTGTACTTTTCATTGCCCCTGTCTTTGATATAATGCGCGCATTTAAAAAAAGCGACTATTTTCGGATGGATGGTGAAAAAGAACGATGATGAAAAAGAATGATTTTTTTACAAACCAAATTGCATTTTGTTTATTAAGAAATAAAATACTTCTACTCCCTGCCACGCTGCCTTGCGGAGTTAGACGAAACCTTGGCCATAGGTGAAAAAGAGAAGCTTGTAGGCGTATTCTTCAGTTTCTTGGTCGCCACGTCCTCCATCTTTTTGGCCACAAAATTATTTGGTTATTTGGCCCAGAACTTCTCGATTTTCGAGTAGCTGGGGCACGTTGGGAGGGTTGACATACTTGGGCACCATCGGAATGCTCAACCGCTCTATTTCCTCCAGCACCCGCTTCTAATAGAGGGCCGATGATAGATACGGCCAAAACACCACGTCGTCATCCTTGTGGTACTTTTTAATGATGACCGCAACTTCTGGGAGGCACTTTGTACTGTAGATCTCGCCGTTCACTGACAGCCCCGGCAAAAAGAAAAGGGAACGTGATATCCCCTTATCACTGATTGTGAGTCACAGCAACACCTTCTTTGGGAACTTCGTGTGCGGTATGTACTTCACATTGCTGCTAATTTCTATTATCAGGGAGGTGAAGTAGCATTTGTCTTGCCAGTCGTTGCCGTTCAACGTGAAGTACGTCTTGTCATCCTTAACGACCATCATCTTCCGCTTCGCCGGGAAGAACGCTTTGACCAGAATCTTCAGCCGTTGTTTCTGGGTTTCCGCTTGATTCTCCGACACGGCTGGCTTGGACTGACGCTTCCGCATGTGGATATCCTTTTTGGCCAAATACTTCTTGACCGTTTCCGCGATCGTATCCGGCCGATGCGAAGTTGGGCACGATGACCGACTTTTTTAGGCCCGGATGGAGCAGGCGGTACGAACAAACGATAGATTGATGTTGTTTCATGTTTTCGCATAGTGGTAAAAAAATGATGGAGCTGTAAATTTTCAAAGTGGAAGTTTAAAAGGGGAACGAGGAGGGTTAAAAAAAAATTGGAATTTGGTGTTTTTTGGGGTTTGGGTTGGGGGGGTGGGGGCCCAAGTAACATTGCCAAAACCATCCAGCTTTATTAAGTTTTATTAAAGTTTTATGAAAGCCACTAATAATCAATTCGGCTTTATTATGGCAGCAAGATATGCCAATAGGTTTCAAATTTTAGTCAGGTTTATAAGAACCTACACAGCTTCTTTACAACGATCTTAAAACCTTGACTTCTAAAATTCCTTTTACTCCTATCAAAGGTTTTATTTTGACTTTATTAACTCATAAAATGCTGTTTTGAAATGCCGTTTTAGGACTCATTCATATTATCTTATTATGGTCAGTTGAAAAAGCATTTTAAAACCATTTTGCCTCCAGTAAATGCATTAAACGGCTAACTGGCATTGAGGAAAGCTACCAAGCGACCAGATAGTTTTATAGTAGCCATTGCTAAGATAAATTGGCTTTTTGGCAAAACTGTGATTTCTTGCAATCGCCATGTTGAAATATATGAAATAATTGAAATGTGAAAAAATAAATACACCAAATTTTAAATGTAATACAATTGAACTGTAGATCTGAGACAAACTTCGGTATTCATTTAGATAACCTTATTGAATTCCATCAATTTTCAGGAGTTTCATGATTTATTTACGGAATATAATTCTTTCAATTTTGTTTTTGTTGTTGTAAACTCGCATAATTTCCAAGGCGCATTAATTTTCAGCTCTTATCGTGCCAATATTCACCATAAAATTAAATGCGCATATGATTTGGAGCATGATACGCTCGATGATACGCTATAAAAAAACTCAATTTGTTTTATATATTTTGCTATCAATCATAATTTCCCGCAACAGAAGAACTTTTTTCTGAGCCATTATTTGCTGTTGAATGAATCAGAAGAGCAACAAAGCAAAACAACAAAAACCAACCACGATATCGCCGTGAAGTTTGACAGCTGTGGCCATTCAGCCCTATGCTGGTTTTGATGGCGGCCAATAGGTTTTATGATGGTTCTCAAGTGGTCATAACATCTTTCACTAGAACATTTTCAAAATCTTTATGGTCTTAGAAAGGTTTTATTAATTTGTTTTCACAACCGTCTATAGAGTGGGCCACTTTGTACACATTTCGGCTTTAAAGATGCATAGAGGAGGTGTTGGTGGACAAAACAGTTTTGAATGTAGTGTCATCACCAAAGCCGGGAGGAGTGCTATACGGCTGGAATAGAACTGAAATTGTTACTTGGGAGATAGACATTTTTTTGGGGTTTGTTGGTTTTACGTAATACCAAGGTATTTAACTTCTTCCAAGAACTGAATCTCCATCCAATTGAGGCCGTTTAAGAGTAAGTTTTTCCCTTCTTGTTTAAGGAACAATAATAGTTTTAGAGAAGTTTAAATTTAAGCCTTCACTCCTACACCATTTAAGAGTAATATTGAGTGAAGTTTTTAGCCGGATTGAAATTGTGTCATCAAACTTTCCACGAACCACAATGGCCACATCATCTGCGTATCCAATCACTTCAAAACCATTATCGGCTAGCTTTTTAAGGAGTTCGTCTACTACTGAAGACCATAGTAACCATAGACCATAACCTTGAGGACAACCCTTCATTGATATTATAAATAGTTTCGTACCTCCGATATCAGTAGAAATTTGCTGTATCCTTTTCTTCATGCAAATATAAGATCGATCTGGAAAGTGAGTTCTAATCATTTCTCCAGTAGAGTATACAGTGAAACTACTGTCTTCCTTTTTGAGATTTCCAAGACTATTCGAATGGTCCTTGCAGCTGTGGTGGCGTAATTGATATCTTCGCATACCCGTCTCCAGTCTTTGAGTTTGGCTTGTCTCAATCCTCTATTAGATTCAGCTAGTGCCTTTTTGTATTGCATCCAATCTAAAGAAAGCTTTGCTTCATTGAACAATCGTCTAGCTTTCTTCCTGAATTCTGTCAACCTATCATTCCACCATGGAACATCCCTGATGGAGTTCCTATGTTGGATAGGACAGCTAGCATGATATGATGATATCATTTTATTAATAATCTCATCAGAAGTGCCATCCGATTGAGATGAAATGTAATTGATTTATATTTAGTTGAATTTTCATTCATAATTAGTTTTCCTTGGGTTTCCATAGTTTTCTTCGATTGGTAATCTGGCATTATAATCAAACCTAATATACTTGTGATCGGACAGTGTTTCAACATCAGAAACATACCAATTGACAAGTTGTCACTACAATTTTTTAAATCTGAAACTTCTTGTCTGATAGCATTAATAAATGTGGAAGAGTTCCCTCTGTTACATATGTCAATACCGTGCGACGAAATGTACTATAATTCAGGAAATCCTCACCTCTTTTTTTATATCTGTGATGTCCCAGGTTGTATGGTGGGCATTTACATCACATCTTATGATAAATTGAATGTTTTTCTTCTTGCAATAATTGACAATCTGTTGGTTTATACCGGTTCTTACATTCAAATAATTTGTTGTGCATTTTTTCAAAACCAACTTAATGGAGAATAATCTTATAACAAAGATAAACCAGAATTCGTATCGTTTACCAAAATGAACCGTGCTGCCAACCTAACCCTTTTATCCAACATCCCAGTGATTTCTCGTGGAAGTGAACGATTTTTCAGCATCCAATAAAGCCAGTATCACGTTGACACATTCCTACCTTTTCCTTATTTGACCTGTATTCGAGCGAGGCTGGCACCGGTATTGCCTTAGTATGGGATCACCAGTTTTCACCAGTAAATTAATCCCAAACATCAATTGTTGGTGCTCTGTGTAATAACAGCTGATCTAGCAATAACGGAGCTCACACTCTCCAGGATTAATAACGGAGTAGCAACCGTTCAATGCAATATTTCCTTTCCAAACACCTTCTGAAAACGCGTAAGTAATTGATTTAACTCTATAAGAATTTTGGATATCCATACTTACCTATATAAACACTACACTGTTTACAGTTCCATTGGGCGTAATTTATTTATTTACTCTCTATCAATCATAATTTCTAGTGAACGAGCTTAGACCATCCCCACCGGTGGGTTCGTATCCGGGTAATATTTTGATGACAGAGAGCGTTCCTATTTTGATTTAGCCACCCACTTTCGCACCGGTCGTTTATAAAATGTAACACAATAAGACTCAAATTTATTCTCGCACCGGTTTCGTTTCGCTAAATATTTCGTGCAGTGTATAGTTTGAATACTCTTCCGTACAGGTTTTCGACGTTTTGGTTTGTCCCAAAGATTAGATCCAGCCAAGCCCTGCAAAGCACTTCGTTGTCTTGTTGCATCCAATTCCTTCCACGGGGTTTTGATCCACTCATTTTTTCACAACATATCACAATAAACGTGAAATAAGCAAATAACACTTTAAAGAAAATTGGACATACTCAAATTGAAATGAAATTCTTCCAGGTGAAGATGTTGTTTTAGCGATTCATCTTGTTTTGCTTATTTTTCTTCAAATAGCAACGCTCGGCTCGGTTGGGTCGGGTTGTCAAATTTACGAACCAGCTGCTCACCGAGCGAGCAAATTGTCATTTTCCAACCCGGTTACCAACCACCAGTGCGGTGTCGAGTTGTCAAACAGGGTAACAATTTACCGATATTACTGTATTGGTGCGGTTGGTCTTACCGAACACTTGCTGGTGGTCAAATCATCAGCGAAGAAGAGACGGGGTCAGTCCAGAGAGAAGTTCACATTGTTGAAGTACATGGGAAAGGTCAGTAGACAAAGATGGCTACCTTGCGGAATCCCGGATGTGGCGGAGAATTCCCCAGAAATGCGGCGACGGTGTGCAACCCGGATAAAAATAAACATACAATTACAATACAATATTATAAAAGAACATTAAAATCTATTTCCAACCATAAATCTTATTGTTCGTGTATCATATATATATATGAAAAATGCATATTGTCATTACAATAGATTTACTATTCACTCTATATGCTAGGATTTTCAACAATTGTGAAACAATACAATTAATAGTAATTGACTACAATTTGTTCGAAAAAAAAATGAGTTTTTCTATAGTTAAGATACATGTTCTATTGTCAATGTCTCAATTTACATTAGATTCTATTGTAGAAACAGTAAGTCCTAATGTTATCTTATCGTCGCGAACAATACGATCAATTGTACTTACCATTGATTTTATTGTATGGTTACAATACATTTTAGTGTAAATCTATTATACTTTTTTATTCGGGAAGTTACGATTCCATTCAACGAAAAAAACATCCTCCAAACCCTACACAGTTGATAAAAAAATGTAATTTTCAATTTATTTAGTTGCACATAACTGGAGCATTGAAAAAAATTCAATAATAAAGTTACATGAGTTGAAAAGTAAATGAAACTTTAACTTTACAAGAATTGAAAACACTTAATGTAATTTTAAACGTTATTGAATTTATGCATGCTTTGTCAAAAACAAAGTTCATTTATATAAATTTAAAAATATCTCGTGCAATGTAAAACACGAGCAAAACGATTAATTGTGTTTCATCATTCATTAAACTTACTATGCATTGCACGATAAATTCTCACGAAAGTTGTGCGAAAACGCTACTAGAACTACGCTACGCTAAATCGATCGATGTATTTTACAATAAGTGCACCAATTTCCCAAATAATAACCGCACCGAAGACCGACATTTCTCAATCGACAACAGAAAATTGACACTGATCTCCATGTTTTGTTAATTAACATTTGGATCCAAGAAAAATAACAGTTTCACAACAGATTGTGGATTTTTTTCTCCAAGGATATATTTCGGGGTATATATGTGTGTTTGTTATAATTATAAACTAACAAATGAGAGTTCGCGTCTGTTTGTGTGTTGTGTTGGGGAAAGAGAAAAAAAAGGGGAAAAAAAAAAAAAATATGGGCGGTGTGATTTTTTATTTTGGGGGAAAAATATTAAATTTTTTGTTTGGATAAAGTGACCAGACGTCCCGCGTTTCGCGGGACAGTCCCGCTTTTCTAAAAAAATGTCCCGCGTCCAAATGCGTCCCGCGAAATGTCCCGCGTTCGTCCTAAGCCAGCGAAATGTCCCGTGATTTGGTATTCATTAATATGCTTTTCGCTTTATCAAGGTCATGTCAAGCTTCAACATAAGCAATGTTAGTTCAAAGCACTGTTCACATCTTTTTTATATTTTCAAAAACTTGTGACATCTCTATATGCGTTTGACAGCTATTGTCATGGATTGACCTCACGAACACTATCGTGTCATCAAGAAATCTATCTTCCTATTCTTCACTAGTTGAAACAGCAGTTGTCTTTTTTCAACCTGCATAAGCGATGTGTTTGTGAAAAAGAGCTCGTGAGGATGATAAGTCAGTGTGTTTAATTTTTCAACCGGCGCAAATCTGTCAATAGTTATCC
Organism: Aedes koreicus; assembly: GCA_024533555.2. Lineage (NCBI taxonomy): Eukaryota > Metazoa > Arthropoda > Insecta > Diptera > Culicidae > Aedes > Aedes koreicus. Next base: position 93,076 of record JAHHFK020003307.1, read on the forward strand.
TTGTTTGTATCAAGTGCAGCAAGACTGTGGCAACAGATTTAGTAATTTCAGTGCAATATTACGAATTCAGCAAGGAAAACTTGAGAAATTGTTATTGATTGAGCAAGGTATGTACATAAAACTTGATATTGTGATATTTTGTTTAGAATACGGTTCTGTAGGCTATCTCTCAGCGACTTATGTCGAAAAAACGCCAGTGCTTGTTTTTGGACGACCTGAAAAAGGAATTTCCTTTCCTGAAAAAGGCGAAGACCGTCGGCAGCGTTTTCTGTGAAACCTACAGCAGCTAGTTTTCCATCGGATCAGGAGGTAAAACCGATGTTAAGAGGCACACGGCAACGGAGAAACATAAGCGCGCCCTAGGAGCGGCTGCCACATCGTCAAAAGTAAGCAACTTTTTTCGAAAAGGAGAATTCGGTTTTAAGGAACAGCAGCTTGCTCATGCTGAGGTTGTTTTTACCTATCACACCGTCATACACAGACAGTCATTCCGATCAATGGATTGTACATCCAAGCTTGTTCGTGCGCTTTTCGAGCCAAAATTCAGAAGCGATTGCTAAAAATGTCTTGGCTCCATATTCTGTTGATCAGATTTCAACATGTATGGACTACATCAATTTTCTAACAATCTTCTCCGACGCTTCAAATCACAAGGAAACAAAGTTGTTCCCCTCTGTAATTAGATATTTTGACTACAAACGTGGAATCCAGGTTAAGTTGTTGGATTTTGTATCGCTTCCTGGCGAAACATCGGACATTATTGCGGAATCAATTTACGAAATTTTGTGCAAATACAAAATGCAGGGAAAGGTAGCGGCGATTTGTGCAGACAACGCCAACACAAATTTTGGTGGTCTCCATAGAAAGGGTACGAACAACGTTTATTGCAAGCTAAAGGATCAGCTACAGAGACCGATTTTGGGTGTAGGATGCGCTGCACATATCGTTCACAACACAATTCAGGCGGCGGCCGATCAACTTCCGGTGGATATTGAGGGTATTATTGTATCCTTTTCTATATGTTCACGACAGGGTCGAGAAACTGAAAGGTTTTTGCGAGGAAGCAGAAGTAGAATATATGAGGATTTTGGGCTACAGTAAGATTCATTGGCTAGCTTTGATGCCAGCTATTGAACGAGTGTTAAAACTGTTCTCAGCACTGAAATCTTACTTTATGTCAATCGATCACAGTCCAAGAATTCTTCGCGAATTTTTTGAAGATGAGAGCTCTGAAATGTGGTTGTATTTCATGCATAGTCAGGCGTCGGTATTTGACAATACGGTGAAAAAAATCAGTTTTTACCACTAAGTGTCCGAAGTCAGTTGAAAAATCTGCAAGAAAACGGCTGGCTCAAGTCAACATTGTACAAGTCGAATATGATTAGTTTCTATCAGATATGTATTGACTATCCTGAGGCTCGAGTTTGTCAGTTTGACGAGGTTATTTGTTTTCAGTGGGTGAACCTTAAAACCACCATTTATTTTTTTGTCTGGATTATCGAGATTTTCAGCCTCAGGCTGGTTCATCTCCCGTCGTAGTCACTCAAATACCTCTTTTTGGGTATTTTCGTAACTTGTCCGGGGGTGAGATTCGAACTCGCGACTTTGGCGTGAGAGGTATGGATGTTAACCACTACGCCGGGGTCACCCCCACAAAAACCACCATTGATTGGCAGGCAGTACAAACGTGTTTCGCATATGTCCGTAAATTTGATGATTCTGGCAAATCGGTTGATGCCGGCAAAGAAGAAGCTGAGCTATTCGACGAAGTATCCTTTGCAAAAAAATATGTAAGCAATGAAAAAATTTCTCCGTGGAATGAAAATAAGACTGAAATCGAGGATAGGTGGATTGAAATCTTTAATCATTTTGAAGTGAATAACATTCCGTTTCAAAACTTAAAAAAAAGTTGTAGAATTTGCGTTATGTTTGCCGGGTACAAATGCTGTAACGGAGAGGGTATTTTCAGTCGTTAACAAAGTTTGGACCAGGGAAAAATCTCAGTTGAGCGTCGATACACTGAAAGCGTTGTTGCAGGTTAGGTTTAATTTTCATGACACATGCGAGGAATTCAGCAAAAATGTTGCCGAAGATGTTTCATTCCTACGTAAGGTACACAGCGCAGAAAATTGTGTTTGACACGTACAGCATTGAATTAGATTTGTGATTCCTAAGGATGGATAAATGGATGTAAATAAAACCTGTAAAAAACTATGTTGACCATATACTTTTATAATTTCTCGAAATATCTATTTAAGAGACACACACCCCTCACCTCCCGAAACCAACCACCCTTCCCGCTTCTATAAATTAATAATATGTCATGTGTTGAAGCGCGAGCCATCTGGTCACTTTAGTGTAAACTCTCATTCTAATGAATTAAAAAAAGAGGGCGTTCAATTCACTTTCACAGCATAACGTAAACATACGTTTTTGGAACAATTTTAAAAAAATATAATTGTTTTTTTTTTTTTTTCTTTTTTTTGTTTTATATTGGAAGTTTTTTTAAAAAAAAATAAAATAATAGTTGGTTTTTGTTTTTAATTGGGGTCTTTTTCTTGGTTTTTTTTTTTTTTTTTTTTTTTTTTTTTTTTGTTGTGTTATTGTTGGGGTGTTGGGGTGGGAAGGGGTGGGGGGGAGGTGGTTGGCGATAAGGTCTAAGATGAGGGAGAGGAGGAAAAAAGTAATATAATTTGTGTTTAATATTGGTAGGATATTATTTGTGTTGTATGTGTGTTTTTTGTGTTTTATATGGTTAATATTTTTCTTGTTTTTTTTGTGGGTTTTTTTGTTTATTTTTTGGTGTTTGTTTTCCGGCGGTGGTGGTTGTGTTTTTTGTTTGGTTTTTTTTGGGGTGGGACGGTTGGGGGGGGAGGGGGGGGGGGGGGAAAGGAGAAAAGAAAAAAAAAAGGGGGGGGGGGGGGGGTCGAACAATTCGACATGGAGTTTTCATAAGGGCCAATGTCGCAAACGTAAACAATGGCTTCTTCCGCAAATTTCTTGAAAATGCAAACTCGCTCAAGTGAACTACCACTCCTATTGTGAAAGGAGAACTCCTCTTCTGTACAATCATCGTGGTAATTCACTATGATTAAGTTAGCATTCTCGAAAAATTTGTGGAAGAAGCCATTTTTTACGTTTGCGACATTGGCCCTTATGAAAACTCCATGTCGAATTCTTCAGTAAAACAGCAGAAATTCCGTCTGGTCCAACGGAGTTCGTAGGTTTCATGTTGACAATAGCTGTCAACATCATTGAATCGTCAATCTCAATACAGTTCAGTTCAACGATTCATCAAATAATGGTTCATTTTGTGCTGCCGAGTTGATTTGTTCCTAAGAAAGGGTCTCGTTAGAGAAGATACTGGCTAACTTCTCCGGGAACAACTTACATATTTTCTGCGTATTACACTTCGTTCTGTCACCATCGATTGGGGAAATTCTTTCCATTGTTCGCTTACGTATCTCCAGAATGACTACGGATCCGAATTCAATCGCCTTTGGACATCACGAAGGTAGCCAGCAAAGCAACGACGACTTGTACTCTTGTAGGCTACAGTTGGCTACAATGTACTTGGCTCAAGTTGTAGCAATGGTTGATCTGTGAATAGTGCTCCCGCAGAGCGACGTATCCTTTCTACTTGGAATACTTCCTAAATGCAGACCTCCTGGTGGTCTTTAGCCTACGTTTGCCACGGCAGACGTGCAGAATCTGTAGCCGTCTTCTTTGGAACATGACGAAGTAACAATTTGAGAAGGTCGATATCATCCTTGTCGAGAATCCCAACTCAAGCAATGCTCAACAGTTTATTAACGATACTATCATAGATGCCGGTAGAGACGAAACTTTTAGATTTTCGACCACAACTACATATGATCTGCCAAATCAAATACTTTGGACACCTTCATTGTCCGGAAATGCTCGATTTTTTTTAGTGAAATTTTGCACCTTTTTCACTTTGTACGCCTTCAGTCTTTGCCTCTACTTCACTTTTTGTACGTATGATTTTGATTTTCCAACTTTACGAGCCACATTTCGTACAGAAAGATTGAGATTTTTCTCAATAATGGCTTCCAATTTCTTGTCCATTTGTCGGGAGCATACTTTTCGATTTGTTCCACTTCCAACCTTCCAATCCACAGTCAAGCGCTGGTCAAATGATTTGCAAACACAAAACACGGTACTTTTCGGTAGTTTTAGTTTCTTGGCAAGATCGCGTACCGATAAATTCGGATTTTGCTTCCGTTCGTACAAAATGAGTTTGCGCACTTCCACTTGATTCGATGCCATTTTACAGAATGTAACAAGGTTGTAAACATGTTGTACCACGAAATAAAGTGGAAAGTTTCTACTGTCATATAAGTGAAACGTTTAAGCGATCCGTGAAATAATTCAAAATCTACACTGAAAGAAAAGTGTCCGAAATTTAACGTGGACAGGCTTGAGAGTGTGATTTATAGTATGCACAAAACCCGAACCTTGTTTTTTCCGTCTCGGGAATAAAAAATCATGAAAATGAGTCAGAAAAACGTGATAAAAAACGCCAAGGTTCTCTCAGCTAATTAAGGGTTTGTTTTTTTTTTTGCCATTTAAAAGCATTCAATCTTATAGTGTGTAGCAAGCCCAATGATATGTTTATATTCCGTGGCAGTCGAACAAACTTCACACCCAAAAATTTGACTTAATCAGGAATCGCACCCCAGACCTTCAATCGATTGGAAAACCAATGCTTAAAGGCCTACTAAGTCTTGTATGAAACGTAAAATGTTACTTGGGATACGTCCCTACAATAATTTTCACGCCTGCCCTCAACAGTAGTTAGTTGCCTGATCATTAAACATGAAGACTAAACATTAACGATAAACATCATCACAACCTCAGCTAAGTGTTTTCGAAAAATAAACCAATATTAAGTAAACCAAGCCATAAAAAACATTCTTAAGGATTTCATCACAAGCGGCAGATCTAGATTGGCGGAACAACAAACACAGGTACCGCTACCCTTGCCGTCACAAGGTCTACGCCAGACTTCTTGCACACGTTCGTATTACTGAGACATTTCAAGATAAAGCGTAACGAACCAATCGATCACGCGAGCGCGTGTCGCTGAGTAAACACCACCATCCTATCGTTTATCCAGCAAGCAGCCGTCAATGCCCGCCACTTCGTTCACATTCACAATTATCATTCGTCTGATCATTTCATTCACTCGCATGATAAACTGCTATTTGCTATTTACCCAGACAGGATTCTAGAACTTTACTTGAAGAAATACTCTGATCCGCCAGGAGTGACATGACACGTTCGAAGTGTTAAAACCGATCATTGTTTGTTATTCAAAACAATACCAAACTTATTTCCAATCAAGAAAGCTCTGTCTGAACAACTGGTTCCAGATCATAATTAATCAATCTAAAACTAAGATCAAGTGATTTGAATATTCAGTCCTAATTACTCGATGCGAGACTGATTTATCTCTACTGTGCGCAGCTCGACATTTGAAGTTTCATTCTCAACTAGTACTACCACCGTTTATCTTTGATTTCTCGACAAACATTGGGCTGTTGTGGACCGCCTTCAACGTGTCGTATCTACCTCCTCGTCCGTCGTCGCCTTACTTCCGTTCCGCACGTCCTCTATTAAAATTTTCAACAGCTCTTTTTTCAGCAATACTCACCGCCTCAAAGCGCGTTTCAAGCCACCACGATTTACCAGCTTATGGTAGTGCCTCGCCGGTCGTCTCAACTGAAACACGTTCCAGTTTTCGGTCACCGTCGCCGTCATAAAGCCCTTAAACACAAACCGTAGTACGTTTCGTATCAAGTGTGTTTTTATTTCGTGAATCTTCGCGCGAAAAGGTTGCCGTGTTTGTAACGCTTTTGTGTATTTATCGGCCATACTCCGTCAACACCTTTGTACAGGCTGGAACGAAGTGACGCCTCGTGTTGGGGAACTAAGCCACCTACCACGGCAAATGCGATAAACAAATTATCGTGACATTGTTGTTAGCTCTTTCGCTTACCATTCGACTGATCGTATATCAATCAATCAATCGACCCAGGATAGTGCACTGCTAGGTTGGTGAAATTGGAGAAGTTTGAGCATGAAATTGTATTGATAAGGTATTGATTTCTTATCAATATCGCGATTTTTTTTGTGTGTCTTGATTAAATGGAACGCATTTTCAAGCCATTACCGGAAAAAATAGGAACACTCAGATATGCGAATTTGTGGCTGATGTGCATTAAAAAAATATTGAATTGCAAAAAGGCCATTGAAGTCAATGAATAGCGATCTTTCTTATAAATCTCAAGCGTATCAAAAAATTCAATCCAGCCTGTGAAAATTTTGGGGAAAGCTTGGAGCAAGCTCTCAAGCCTGTTCATTAGTAAAACAATATTTTTGCTAAGCTATTATTGTTAATAAGTGAACAATTTTCTAATACACAGTGATCAATACATTTTACATTTTTCAATAATTTTTTTTTTACATTCGGTTCTTTTAGTGAAGATTGAGTGGTTTGATGATCGTTAACATTGGTGATTTGGGGACCCTTTAGATGTTTGTGTCGAAGTATATTTTTTTTAAATTAAGAGAGCAAAGTTTGATAGATCAGGATTCAGTTTTATGATCATTGTTTTGATATATTAAGAGTTTGATAATTATAGCATTCCGGTTCTACAAAACCAGAATTTATATACTCTACTGTACTGATGCAAAAAAAATGAAGTTCATTAAATAACCGTATGAAAACAAGCCACGAGGAAAAGGTTTGAATTACATAAAATAAAAGTTATGTTTTGGGAACTAATGAAATAATTTCAATCACTACTAATGAATTGCTTATCATAACTGAATGAGTTTCATTGTACAACTGTTTGAACTTTATTTATTGGTGATATGGAGCTCATATGCGTTGGATATACTTATTATTAATTTAATATTTGGGTCATTCTATTTGAGGTGACCAAGAAAAAGTGCAAACGTGTATTTGACTTTCATCGATTTGCACCAAATTTGGAGGATTTCTTTATCTACCACCCACATGTAAAAATGGCAGTTTTGTGGTCCACCGCTCGGCAAATGGTACCACCTCCGTTTTTTCGTTTTTGAAAAAATGCTTTTTTTTCAAATGCTTGCATCTCCGAGACCGTTTTATCTAAAAACGACGTGTTGAATGCTTTTAAAAGAAAATTGTTCAATAAAGGGTGTTCCGATCAAAATTTGGTCAAACAGAAGTGTGTGTGAGTCGATCAAAGTTTTTATTAATAAGTCAAATTCTTTTCTTTTTTCAAGTTCAGTTAATACAGAATACAGGAGAAATATTCAGCTAACCTTCCTTTTTACCGGATGTGAATTGCCGGGTCTTTTGTTTAATACCTGCCATAAGATTTTGTACAGTCTCCTTGCCCACTTTATTCGCCGCAGAACGCTAGTTTGCCTTGAACTGTTTCTCACTCACAACAGCTTTTTGAGTTTTCTTAAGGTCCGCTGGACGATGGCCCAATATTGTTCAATTGGGCGGAGCTCTGGCGTGTTGGGAGGGTTCTTGTCCTTGGGCACCACTTGAACGTTGTTGGCAGCATACCACTCCATGACCTTTTTCCGTAATGACAAGTTCCAAATCCGGCCAAAATAGAACGGAACAATTGTGTCGCTTCAGGAAAGGCAGTAGACGTTTTTGTAGGCACTCGCTCAGATAAATTTTCTGGTTGACGGTTCCGGTCGCAATGTAAACGTTGCTCTTCAAGCCACAGGTACAGATTGCCTGCCTGTTTAATGTGCTTGAAAATATCTGCCACCTTTTCCCGTCCGGTTGCCGCATAAAATTTCTGTCCAGGAAGCTGTTTACCTGTTTAGGAAGCTGTTGCCTTGACGTAAGTTTCATCATCCTGTACCACGCAATCAAACTTCGTCAGCATCGCCGTGTACAACTTTCACGATCGTGCTTTGGCCGACGTGTTTTGTTTATCGTCGCGGTTTGGAGTCACCACTTTCTTGTAAGTCGACAGTCCAGCTCGTTTTTTAGCTCTATCCACGGTTGAAGGCGCACCTCCCAGCTTCTCTGCGACATCTCGGACGGAGAGGTTGGGGTTCCGCTCAAAACAGCGGGCAACTCTTTTTGTCGTCGCTGTGGCCTCCGGCTTTCGATTTCCCCCCGATCCAGCATTCCTGGCTGTCAACAAACGTTCACCGAATACTTTTAATACGTTGGTAACAGTTGATTTAGAGACATTCAACAATTTCCCCAACTTGGCGTGAGAGTAGTTTGGATTTTCGCCATGCACGTGCAACATTTTGATGCGTTGCTTCGCTTCCTTCGACGACATTTTGATAACCGAAGTGCTAATCTCAAAATCATAATAGAGGCATGATGCTACACGCTTACATCTTCAAAATGAGGGGTGTGCAAAAAATTTTAATGCACGATGAAAGGAAATGCGTCAAGTTTAAGTCGACCAAATTTTGATCGAAACACCCTTTAAATCCAGAAATATATAAAAAATTTAATAAAATTAAATTAAAATTAAAAAAACATTGCATTTTTCGTAAAATGAATATCATTTAACATAAGAAAATATTGAAAACACTTAATACTTGAAGGTATTCTGAGTCGTTCTGGAGTTAAAGCATTTTGAAACAAAAAAGTCCTTATTTATCAGTTTTCAATTGTCAATAATACTTACATTCTTTTGGCAATATCTTCGCTACTATAATGTTTAAAAACAATTGACTGGATGATTTATAAGGAGTTTGTCAAGGAGCTATTCATAAACCACGTAGATTTTTCTGGGGGTACGGAGTCTGGCCAGAGTCTAGGCTTCATACAAAATTTCAAAAAATGAATGGAGAAAAGTCTTCGAGGGGGAGGGGGTCTGAGATTTTCAAAAATATGTCTAAGTAGTTTTTGAACAGGTCCTAAAGTAGTTCAGAAAAAAAATGTAATCGGGAGGCAGTGTTGCCAAAAATGCTTTTTTCTGCTTTAGATAAGTACAATTGCGTTTTTGTCATCTGAGTATTATTTGATTTGAAACATTCAAATTTTATCATGTTCCTCAGACTCTTCTACAGAGAAAACACTCAAAACTTCAAGGTATTCTGAGTCGTTCCCAAGATACAGCACTTTAAATCAAATAAGTCTATATTTATAAGTTATTTTCCAAACAACTTTTATTTGCTTTGGTCTATATCTCTGGAACTATCATGTCTAAAAAAAAATCTGCTACATGTTTCATGTAAGATATTGTCCGCAAAGTAAAAAAAAAATTATTTGTAGGCGACAGGGTTGCCAAACATGTTTTTTTTTTTTGCAAAACAATTTTCATTTAAAAAATTAAATTATATTTTTGTACAAATGAGTACAATGAGTAATTTAAAAATAAAAAAAAATCGTTCTCATCAAACCGTTATGTCTATAGAACACGTAAAAAACATTCTGAGCCATTGCCGAGGTACAGTATTTTAACCTTTGAGAACGCGTACTGTTGTACACAGAAAAAATAATGAATTTTAACAAACGCGTAAAATTTCCCTTCGTTTAATGTTAAGCCAAAGCAATCCTAAACAACGTATTTGTTTACAATCTTCCGCACAGTATACAACAATGTTTGCAATCTGCCATAGAACGAATATGTTTCCAGCGATATCTGGCTTAAAGTTACTTGAAAGATCCCTTAAATCCATGCCAAATCTAGCATTCCTTTTACATATGTGCATTAAATAACGCAAAAAATTAAATGTTTCTTTCGAACTGTTTACTTTGTACAACACATGCAGATTTTCCCTTACCATTGGTATTCCTGAAGAAACTCGTTCTGGGCCAAACCGCGTATTTCTTGATTACAGAAATTCCTCAAATAGCGCGGTAGGATGCGATATTACGAAACGTGTGCGCGTAAATCTAGTCTTTGACAAAGAGGTCCAGTAGATCAAGGCCTGTAATATTAGTTAAGAATTTTACTACTACGCAGCGCTAGTGTGCAAGTAAATTTCTTAAAAATGCTTTATCATTAGACCCTGACCAAATGGATGGCTTCAGTCTTCGACAAAGTTGTTCAGCAGGTCAAGGTTTTTTGATTGATGTACAGAAGTTCAGAACTGTATCAATACGTGGTGCTAGTGTGTCAGTAAATTTTCGGAATATGCTATATCTTGGGACCATGCGTATATAGAACGTTCCTGTCTTTGATATAGTTGTTCAGGGGACCAGGGCCTTTTCCTTGGTGATTAATAGTTCAGAATTTTCTCACTACGCGGCGCTAGTGCACACGTGAGTTTCCTTAACATAATGTACTTTTTCCTGTCTTCGACAAAGTTGTTCAGTAGTTCAGCGCCATTAGTTTGATGGAAAGAATTTCAGAATTTTCTCACTACGCGACGCATTGACCTACTGTACAACTTTGCCGAATATACTTTTTATCTGTGTCACTTCTCTTTTTCTGTGATGAACACAGATGTGAAAATAGAGTAAAATCTACAGCGTAAGAAAAGAGAGGAAGATTTAGAAGTATGCTGATATACACTTTCACTTTTTTTTAAAACACTATTTAAAAAAAACTTTTTGAGCGTATTAGTAGAACTATTGTGATTGGGAAACTAGGAGAATTTAGAATTAACACTTCATATGATCACTTTAACAAAAATAAAAATAAAATATTGAACCACTTTTTCAAAATTATCACTAGTAAACGCAAGCAAATTCCTTTAAATTCCACTATAGGAAGCTTCTCTTTTGACAGATAGGCCTATTTCGTCTGAGACTTACAGACTTCTTCAGTGTCGAGTGCTCGACTTGAAGGGAACATCACAGTAGGTCTAGTATTTATAGTAGGTTTGTTGATACCTGAATGTATGAGGTAGAGTGTGTGAGGGGGTATACTGAATGTGTTTATGTGTGCACCTCAAAGGTTGTTTGGTACCTCACCGGTTGTTTGTTGAAATGAATGCTGATATAGAATATTAGGCTTTTTGACGTTGAATCACCTTTCCCTTTTTGGCACATGCAGAGGAATGATGGTTTGTTTTCCTCCAAATGATTTTCCTTTTTATTTGCACTCCTTTGATCTAACTGGCGCTGTAGTGTGCGTGCGTTAAACGTCACTAAGTCTAATGGCATATTTAGATAATTCACTTGAGCGGGAAGGAATCGTTAAGAGGAAAAAACAAAAAATAAATTGAGCCTTATGTATTATATCGAGGAAGGTAATTACACTCAATTCTGTTTTTATGCGATTTTTTATTGCCTCTATTTTTGATCGAGTGATCTCAATTTTCAACAAAATTCAGAACAACATGTTTCAAAAAATTACAAAAAGAATCAGCTGGAATTGAAAATGTTTCATCTATTCTGCATGAATGCCCAAATCACAATCGTGTAAAAACAGAATTGAGTGAATACGTCGAAAAGCCTGGAGCCACAATAGTACGTCATCGTCAGTTTTGACAAAGGGATCTAGCCGTGTCAAATATCTTTCCCACTGACATCTGACATTTTCCCACTGACTACTTGGTGACTTCGCCTCGACGGTGCGTAAGTTCGCCAATTTTGAATAATTTCAAAGTTGACGCTGATGCTGAAGTCGATGCAGTGTTGTGGCTCCCGCTTTATTGTCATTGACGGCATAAGCATTGATGGAGGTGTGGGGTTTGTATGATTGAACCGCGACCATGAGAGTGTTTATATTTTTGCTACCGGCGGGTTTGTTTTTCTTTGTCTCTTTTGCTACACAAGCACCTACCGGTGGGTTCGTTAACATGTAAAATGCCAAGTTACAGCTTGGTCAGGAAACTCAATGGCATAACAGCACCGCGTAGCGGAAAGATTGTGAAAAGGTCTTGTTCCACTGAAAAATTTATTCCAAAATAAAACTTTTCCAAATGGTCATGATCCCCAGATATGGCACCTTCAGGAAATACATTGAACTGCTAGTCGCCATTTAAAGGGTCTTGACTCACTGAATAATACCAGAATATAGCCTATTTCTGAAAATAATTAGCACACGAGCGCCTCGTAGTGAGAGAATCCTAAACTGTTCGCCAATGAAAAGGCCTTGTTCGTCTGAATACCTTTGCACAAGATAGTAACTTTCTATGTGATCCGTATCCGTATCCGTATCCGCGCGAGTGTTGAGAGGTTAACTGTGATCCCACCCTGGAAATTCGTAAAAATTGAAGATTTTGTTTTGCATTTTCTAGAGGCTTATGCGCTCAGAAATGTTGTGTCAAAAGGATTTCACGATAACTAGTCGATAATCTCAATATAATTTGCTTCGATCATTAACACTTATCGTTGAACGAAACTTTTATCGCATTTATCTCGAAAACATGTCGTGTAAACTGACGGTGCTGTATCTCGGGATTTACACGATTAATTTGATTGATTTTTTTTTGCGGCATTTAAAAACGAAATATCTATGTTGCTACGTATTGGTTTTATGATATCTTAATTTTTGATTGTTTATGGCCATTAAATGGCAATTTTTGTGAACAAAACAGCTTATTGTTAGTTTAATGGCCACCATTTTTCATATGATTTGAACTTTCCAAAAGACACTTTATGTTTACATGTTGAAAAAAATTAGTGGTGGGTTATATCAGGGATACAACCGCAAGGTTCACGTAGGACCGCGTTGGCTTATAGTAATAATGGTATCATCTAATTTGTACGGATCATTACACATATGGTTGGTTAAAATCTTAGTAAAATAGTTCTATAAGTTTGTTTTGGACCCGGACAAAGTCCTGTCCAAACCACCAACTGAGAGCTCGTGTCGAAAACTTAAATCATTTCGGTTCACCTCGCGTGCTATATACTCCGAGAAAAATTCTATCGATATACCGACAATTATATCATGGTCAGGATGACTATCGCATATAATGGTTACAATAACCATGAAAATGGTCGAATTCACCACGTTCATGGCATTTTAGACTATGATCATGGTAACAAGGACTATTCCGACATTATGGAAAATGTTGCAACAACTATTTTTAATTGTAGTTTTGACCATGATCATAGTCGGTTAAAAATCACTTTACTGCAATAGTCATTCTAACCCCCAATAATGGTAAAATTGACTATCAAATTTGGCTCTGTGTACTAGCGTTGATAGCATAGTCCTGAATGAAGAGAGGAACGAAAATACAGTACGAAGCAAAATTTTAAAGAGGGGACGGGCCTAAGCTATAAAATCAGACACCAGCAACCAAGCAAAATAATCTTGCAGCTGAGGGGTGTGACTATTTCTGTATTCATCATTGAACGAAACTAAATGAAATAAAAAGAAGAAGACAATTTGAAACATTTATGACTCGTGTTTGAGGACCCGGATAGGGAAACACATAGTTTCAACCTGTTCATACGGAGATTTACATGGGAGCAAAAGTAGGTCATTTTTAAGTAAAAAAATGAACTACTTATACTAATAGCACTGAATTGTAATTTCAATGCAAATATTTTGTAGATTTTTCTGATCAAATGGTGTATGAGTGAAGTTATTGTGTTTAGTTGAACGAGAGTTATTCGCGTTCAAAAACCTTTCACTTGTGCGTAACGCTCTCATTTTTTTAAATTTTGACATGACACCCGATATAGAAAAGAGAAACGTAGCCCTATGTTAAAAAAAATCAGCCAAATCGGTCTTCTAGAATGCAAGATACAGCGAACTCCAGTTTAGAAGACATGTTTTCAAGATAAACGTGATTAAAGTTTTGTTCAGCGATGAGCGTTAATGACCGAAGCAAATTATGTTTAAATGAGAAACTAGTTTTCGAAAAATGCTTTAGGCAAAACATTTCGGAAGGCATCTCAACTTGCAAAACAGCAAGTTGGATTTTTAAGAATTTCCAAAGTGGGATCCCCCTTAAAGCAAAAAAGTCCTTATTTATAAGTAAATTTTCTTTAGTCTATGTCCACCAAACTATTGTCTGAAAATAATCACCTAGTAGCTTTTTGACAAAAATTGTTCGAGGCATTCATGACGGGTATTATTTATTATCAGCAGTGTTGCCAAATATCCATTTTTTTCATTCTTTATATAGTCCTTATTGATCTATTTTTTGCAAACATCTTTATTTTCATTTTCCTCGTCCGAACAATTATGCCTAATTTTGAAGGAAATCGTTCAAATAATCCAGAAAAATACTACTTTTGGGTGGCAGTGTTTCCAAACACTGTATTTTTTAAATTAAAAAATGCATTTCTCGTCATATGTGTATCATATGATTTAAAAAATTCCCATCCAATTGTCACCCTTAATGTATTTCACATCGAAAACACATAAAAACTCAGCGTATTCGTAGCCGCTATAGAGATACAGCATTTGGAATTTGTTAATTGTCAATAACCCTTATTTTTCGAGTATATTTACGGAACTATTATACTTAAAACAATCTTTCGGATGCTTTCTGAAGGACATTGTTAAAAAAAAGCACTTTTATAGTGGCAGTGTTTCCAAACATGCTATTTTTCATTCAAAAATAATAGTCAAATGAGAATAATATGATACGCAAGATGTTCCTCAGATTGTTTGACTCAGACAAAATAGTCAAACGGTCGAATCGAACAAATTTAAATAATGACATCCAGCATATTTTTCAGGGATCTGCTTGCTCCCACAAATCAAATAGCACCAGAAACAGATGGAAGGAGTTATTACCTTCCTGATGGAAGCGGTTTGAAACATAATTGTTCGGAAGATAAAGGTAAAAGAAGATAAGAGACTTGACAAAACGAAATACTGATGAACGAAAACTTCTCGCTCAAAAATGTTCTAAATGGCGAACACGAAATTATTGCGACACATTCAACAGGGCATAACGTTTTTACCATTGGGTAAAAATCAACCAAATTTTGCACACTTTCTCATTGATGTGTATTGTTTACATGCTGTCAAACTCGAAGTCGTGTTTTTCGATTCAACGAAAATGGAGGTGAACCAACGCGAGTCGAGAGAACAAATTCGTTCCAAACACCTGGAATTTCCTGACCTGTCGCACCTGCAGTTGGGAAAAATGTTGAACATTCACCATTCAACCGTCTCCAGAGTGTTGAAGCGGTTCCAGGAGCGGTTGACGTTGGACCACGGCAAAGGAGCTGGAAAAAAACCGGACCGGAGAACAAAAAGACGGAGGGAAAGGTGAAGCGGATGATTAAAGCAAATCCCAACTTCTCAAGCCGTGATTTGGCTAAAAAGATCGGCATGTCGCAGAGCTACGTGCAGAATGCAAAGAAGAGAGCTGGACTACATACATACAAGGTACAGAACTTCCCAAACCGCGATGAGCGGCAACAATCGACGGCTAAAACTCGGGCACGGAAGCTCTACGAGAAGATGCTGACAAAATATGGCTGCTGTGTGATGGACGACGAAACGTATATAAAAGCCGATTTTAAGCAAATTCCGGGGTTGGAGTTTTTCACCGACAAGAGCAAGTTCTATGTGGACGACAAATTTAAGAAGAAGAAAGTGTCAAAGTTCGCCTCCAAATATCTCATTTGGTAGGCCATCTGCTCTTGCGGACTGAGGAGTGAGCCTTTCGTGACAAAGGGCACAGTAAATGGCGAGATCTACAAATCTGAGTGCCTCGAGAAGCGCCTTTTGCCGATCTTGCAGCAGCACGACGAAGCTCCGCTATTTTGGCCAGATTTGGCATCATGCCACTATTCTAAAAGTGTCCTGGAGTGGTATGAGGCCAATTCTATCCATTTTGTTCCAAAGGACATGAATCCACCAAACTGTCCGGAGCTGCACCCGGTGGAGCAGTACTGGGCAATGATGAAGCGGGAACTTCGGAAGAGCAAGAAGACAGTCAAAGACGAGAAGGACATGTTAAGAAAATGAAAAAAAAAACTGAGAAACTGGTACCGGATGACACTGTAAAGACTTTGATGGAGGGCATCAAGCGAAAATGCGTTCAATTTTACACTCAAGGCTCCATCGATTAACTTTTCTTTTGATTTTTGAAGTAAATATATGTATAAAACTACCCTAAAATTTTGGTTTGATTCTAAACATTATAAGAAAATTAGCATGACATTTTCGGTGTCGCAATAATTTCGTTTTCGCCCTTTATCGCGTCAAAAAGTGTGCATACGCGATGTTATTGTAATTTTTCAAAACAAATTATATTATACTCCTCTGACAAAAAAATGCAATTCAGTTTTCATAATGCAGAAAAAGCACTTATGCACATAATGCCGAAGTGTTGCCTTCCTACAATAAACAGATTTTTTTTCTGAATTACAATAAATACAAATAACAAAAGTCTTCAGTCAACTGTTTTTAAACAATATAGCTGAGTGTGGAGACTTCGTGTTTTTTTTTTAGACGGGAATCTGCTTACAGACTCCTGAAAAACTCAAGGTGTAGGGATGAGGGTGCCAATTTCTCGACCCAATAAAAACCCACCTGTGTCTCGAAACCCCAGCCCTCCCTCGAACCACCTTTCGATATTACTTCAGGGAGGGGGCTATTGTGCATTACGCACCCACTATGTTTAACTACTGGGTATTGAGTAGTTAGCTCCACCGACCTGACGCTGATTCGGTCGAGATGCTCCGGGATCCAAGCAGGGTTCGGGACGTCTGGTGGTTCGTGGTCCAGATCGTCCACGATCTCCCTGCCCGACCACTTACGGTACCTGCCGAACCTCGCGTCATATGGTCCTTCCTCCGATCGAGAAACCAAGGGTCAGAACGTCTAAGGGCATGGCTACCCCAGGGACGTCCCTGTTTCTTATGTTATGACCGCTTACGGCTGCCTGTCGGATCTCGCGCCGTATGGCACTTCCTCCGTAGTTCGTTTAGCTGTTAGGGGAGCTTAACGTTTCCATATATTCTTCTGGAATGTTCACCTTCATTAGCTTAGTATTTATTAAATGTAAGAGAAAAACGCCAATTCAAGTCAGTCTAAAAGAACGCCCATAACGAAATTAATGTATATCGATGTCGCATGATATGATGCGAGCACTAATTTGGATCTTCAATAATGCGTGTCAAGATGCGAGAATGAGTTTCCACGAGATTATACATCCCATGAAATTTGAACTCGAAAAACTCCAACACTTTCTTTTGTGTATATCTTTTTGTTGCATTGGCAAACATTAAACATTTTGGGTAAAACTATTTAGAGTGTAATGTTTACATGTGCAAATGGCACAATGTCACAATCTGTCAATTGGTTATCGAGATGGCTTCCAAGCAAGAGTGCTTTCAACAAAAATGGTCGTGGGAAATCCAGGCCAGTCCCACAGGTGGATTGCAGCTGGGAATCGACAATTCGACCGTATCCCGTGTGTTAACATCGTTCAAGGAGACCCAGACGACCCAGCGTTTCGCTGGCCGTACTTCATGTCTTCAAGTTAAGGAAGGCGCCTACCCGAAGCGATAAACAGAAGAAGGTGGCCAAATCCCGCGCCTGGAAGTGGTTGGTGCAGCCGAAATGTGACGTAATGGACGACGAGACGTACATTAAAGCGGACGCCAAGCAGATCCCCGGCCTGGAGTTTTTCGTTGGCATGTCCCACTTGGATGTTCCGGAAGATAAATAAAAGGCCGATAAATTTGCCAAGAAGTACTGGCACGCGATCTACGGGTGCGGCAAATTCAGCAAGCCGTACATAACGACCGGCACCATCAACGGCCAAATATATAAAGAAGAATGCCTCCAGAAGCGCCTGCTGCCCTTCTTTCTGTCCCACAAAGGTGACACTCTGTTTTGGCCAGATCTGGTATCGTGCCATTACGCAAAACCGGTGGTGGGGTGGTACGAGGCCAACGATGTAACGACGTTAAGTCCAAGGTGCGGGAATTAAGCCTAGGAGAGGAGGTTGTATAATCCAACTGCAAAAACATAGCTAATATGTGTTCATTTATTCTCTGAGAGGTTCAAAAACATCCGACCTCAAATGAATTTTTGTTGATCATATGAGTCTGTTGCAATTTTTTCAAGTACAATCTTTACAATAACTGAAATTTTATAGTTTTTTATATTTGTGTCTTCCAAAATTTGAAGTAGTGATGCAAATCGGCAATGATGGCGTGAGTTTTTGTAGATCAAACTGGGTTAAAGATGTTTTACAAGTGATAAACAATTATGAGTAATTTTTGTGTCGACTGAACGTTCTTGACTTACCGAACAAATTTGCCAAAGATTGCAAACTTCTCGTGGCCAAGATGATGGCGCCGGTGGTGTAGTGCGATTGCCTCTCAGGTCTGGTAACAATTCCAGTAGGCGCCGTTAGGATTTTGTAAGACGAATAATCTCTGATC
The DNA here is from genome assembly GCA_024533555.2 of Aedes koreicus. NCBI lineage: Eukaryota > Metazoa > Arthropoda > Insecta > Diptera > Culicidae > Aedes > Aedes koreicus. The sequence goes on from JAHHFK020003307.1 coordinate 111,347, forward strand.
ACGACTTCCTTCAAAAGGAAAGTAATGCCGTTGGTCTCGGTCCATGGGTTGATGGGTTCGATATGTAGAGTCTCTGGCGTAATGACCCAGCCCAGGAGGCTGAAATTCAAGTTAATACAGCATTTAAACAAAAAAAACAGTGGCCAAAAACAAGAGATATTATGTGTGGCCGTCTTACCAATGGTGGTAATCTTATCCCCACGTGATGTCATTGATTATGCAACATTTTAATATAAACAGGAAATTTCCTGAAAATAAACATGGTGACTAATATTAGAGTAGTTCAAAGCTGCGTTTCCGATTTTATAAATACATTCATAAATGGTGCATGAAACGTAGGGTGGTCATATTCCCCCGCCGATCTCAATGATTTCAATCATACATATTTTATACAAACTATCGACTGTTACACCACCCAAAATGTGTTATCTCTAATTCAATTGTAAAACTAAATTTGTGTACCAATTCTTCTCCCGTGAACTGCAATCTGTCGGCTCGTCCTAATTTATTGATATCTTTTATTACAGTGAAGGCTATTCGGTACTTCATATCAGCTACGTCACATCTCATCAGTTCAATATATGTGGAACTGCACAGCTTCGGCGAGGGACGGTACCATATCCAACCGGTTGTGTAGTCGAGTGAAACTGTGTACAGTTCTTATTAAAGTTGGAGTATAAAGTACTCAGGTGGATGAATGAAAAAAATCAAATATCTTTCCATCAAGTTCGGTCCCTACTGCAGAGAACTACGTGTCATTAGTTGCCCTGCGATAGCTGGCAAATCAACTTAAAAAGGAAGCTAGTGATATAGTGTGAACACCAATTAGTCGACAAAAACCTGCTCTGAGGTGAACATGAGCAGCAGCAACGGCATCGGCGGCAACAACAACTTCGGCGGCGGCGGCAGTTGTAGCAGTAAAAATTATAAGAAAAATTCAGTGACCTTCAGGTAATTGAATCTCAACCGGTAAGTAGCTTTATGTTTCCTGCAGTTAGCACTGGCGTCTCGGAGGAAATTTGTAATGTATCGATAGCATAATGTTTATCTGTTTAATGCAAATCTATTTCGGCGAGTGCTGTTTCATAATCAGAAGGGAAGCTTAATCAATCACATATTTTATCTCAACGGAACACTGATATATCCATTCAACATTGTCATCAATTCTTAATTTGATTATTTCGACAGTCGACCTCAATAATAGCATTCAGTGGAATGAAAAACCAACACAAATTCTGTGCAGGTTAAATTTAAGTAACGTGGAAATTTATGATTTTTTTTCATGAAATTTTTGTATCTTTTATTCTTTTGTGTTTTTTTATGATGGAACGTACCAAAAAAAGGAATTGACCGCCTCCGCCAGTCTTATTGCCCAACTTAAAACGGCTCTAAGAAATATTACTGTTGGTTGCAGATAGTGCTGAATCCAGTGGAAAACTGGGAACTGCCTAAACGGCCAGCCATTTTAACTCCGTTTTGAGTCGTTTTTGACTCACTTTCGTCGAAAGTGGAGTCACTTTCACATCCATCTGATTTGAGTCGATGTTTTTGATTTGTCGACTTGTCAATACCAGTTACATTTACTCAAATTTGATTGACTCCACTAATGACGAAAGTGAGTCAAAAACGACTCAAAACTGAGTTAAAATTGCTGGCCGTGTAAATAAAGTAGTGTAGTTAATGACCGGTTGAACACTGAAAATGTAAGAAAAACTATTTTACCTACCTTTGTATCTATCATCGCTTAATTGACAACTAAATTACAGTTTTAAAGATGCCCACTTTGGCAACTGAGAAAACGTTGTATGTTTCTGGCAACCGAGAACTCGATTTCCTTCGGAAGTTTCTATTTCGGTGCCTTACCTGGAAAAGAATCAAATATTTAAAACGATCCACAGTTTAAGACAGAACTGCAACTGAAGAAACGATGTTTGTTTCTGACAACCGAGAATACGTAGCCTAGTTTAAACAATTATGTACGTGTTATTATTATTCAACAAAAAAAGGGACATTTCGTAGTATTGTCGTATTATTTTCACACGTCTTATCAAACTGGAAAACCTGCAGATCGTTGTTTTTTTTTTGCTTTTTACCTTCCCTATGTAGTACAACAAGCTGGTTGCTAACGAATATATAAGCGTCGGTTTTAGATGACAAATGTGAAATGCATTTGTATGCATTTGCATCACTTAGGGTAGTATGCGGTGTATTTTATGGCGAGATGACTCTGAGGCCAGGCGCCCACTGATATGGCGGAGGTGTGACATATCATGTCGACGTTCGCCTTTCGCCATAAGACTTTGACTAGATATTTTGACATGTTATGTGATGCCACACTTCCGCCACATCAGTGGGCGCCTCGACTGATGTTTTCCGTAACTGCCTGACGTAGGTAATTATTTCTTCATACCACACAGTAAAAAAAAAAGCGTTCCCGAAAATGAAAACGGGCCGTGAACTAGTTCACGTATTCAGGATTTTTCCCTTTAAACGTTATTTAGTTCATGATTACGTGATTCATTCAAGGTGTATTTTTGCTTGTTCTCGAATTCATGACTGCAGTTCACGGATTCGGGCACGGATATTTTTTCCGTGCATCGACGGAAATATATTCTTTGCCCTTATATTCAAAAGTAGTGGCCTATTCAGCAACACGGAAAATATAACGAGCTATTTAGATCAGCTGCACAAAAAATCAATACAAAGCTTTTCCATCCATTGTGGATATTATAAAAAAAAATTAACAAGTTCTGAAGTAGATAATAAATTTGAATGTATTTTAATTGTCTTAGTAAGGATTCCAGCTATACCGCAATTCTAGGTCCAATAAAGTAACAAAAAAACCAATGGGAACACTAAGTTTGATGTTTTTTTTACCGATTTTAATTATAAAGGTTGTCCACGTTAAAATTGCAACATACGCAAAAAACTATAACTGTATATAATGTTTCAAATATTGAATTATTTTAGTTCTGTATGTATTGTTTTCATCCTGTAAGTATAATTGAGAAGCACGGAAAAGTTTTTGAAATGGTGTCAGCAGAGCAAAGGATTTTGCACGAGCATTCCGAAAATCCATTTAGCACGCATCGTGCTATAGCCCAAAATTTGCAAATCGTGAAATCTACTTTTCCCGTGTCATCAATTGTCACTGAAAACGTCTGAAAAAGTAGGCGACGTCTGAAAAAGTAGACGACAGGAAAACAGTTTAAGCTTTCAGGCGCAAACCAATCGCTTCTGACAGGGATATTGCAGGAAGCTAACCTTGAGCAACAATTTTGTGCAAATTATCTTTTCAATTGTCAAAAATAGGGCTGAACTACGTACCTTCAAAATCCAGAAGGCACTAAAGCTATATACGCAAATGGAGGAAAAAAAAACCAGGAGAGGAAGCAGCCGCTTCTGGAGGCACTCTTTTATGTACACCTGTCCGTTCATCGTGTCCTGGGTCACGAAAGGTGCACTCCGCTTCCCGCACGTGCAGATGGCTTGCCAAACCAGGAATTTCTTCGCAAATTTGGACATCTTCTGAGTGCGGACATGCTCCGGAACGCTGAACTTATCCTTGGCCGTGAAAAACAGGTTGCCGGGGATCTGTTTGAAGTCGGCCTTCACATATGTTTCGTCGTCCATGATGCAGCATTCAACTTTCGTCAGCATGTTGAGGTACAACTTTCTGGCACGGGTTTTGGCGGACTTGTTCTGCTTCTCGTCGCGATTAGGGGCCTTTTGTACCTTGAACGTTCGAAGCCCAGCCTTAGTTTTGGCCTTCTGGACAAAATTTCGGCTTAGGTGCAGCTTCTTAGCCACATCCCGAACGGAGGCGTTCGGATTTCGGTTGAAGGCCCCAACTACGCGGTTGTGATTTTTGGTGTTGTATGTATGATGTATGATATGTACTACCACCCATTGTAGCACGGAAACTAAGTCCGACAGCAATGGGCTCTCCTCTCTGTTAGACTTGATCAAGCTTTAATAACCACTGATTATCCTAATCATGTTATTGTATGAAGGGCCAAAAAGGGTTGGGTGGATCGATAGGCAACATCACCTATACGTATCCACAGGGATATAAAGAATCTCCTTCCAACAACAAGACTGAACAATTGGTCAAAAGAGCAAGCTATCTAACATGAGGATGCCCCAATGGGCGGGGAGAAGAGCCCGCCCTCTATTCACAAACTGTTAGCAATGGGGAGTTGGCATTCCCACTCTCCCCATCCAGAGTGCTTTAATCGGGTGCCCTGATGGTCCCTCCCATTCCCATGAAATATTTATATAATGGTGTATATATTTATGTAAATGAAAAATACTACAAGCATTTGTATCTATAATATATGATCTTCATTCGGTTGATCCTGAAATGCAAGAAATGTTGTAAAATGTTAAAGTGTAGAGTTCTGTGGTTCTGCGCTTAAGCACGTTTTCGTTCGTTTTCAGCGATAGCAGCATTTCACCAAAATCTTGATTTGAGGTATCCTGAAAAAGTTTGTTAAATCTATTGAAATTTTGCAAAACTAACATTTATACATTTTAATTTATTGTTGCCATGGTCACTATTTGCTACTTGATGCTGATTTTATAACAGCAATCCGCTTTTATGTTTGCTGATTTAATAGTTATTGCTACCGAGTTAGGAATGGGAAGATTTAACTGGAAGGGAGTTTAAGATAAATGGGCAAAAAAAAACAATAAGTAATGTTTATATCATCTATGAAGTAAAATCAATAAAATAATATTACTAAATATAATGATATTGTAAGTTATGATGAAGTAATGACAAAGATTGAATGTAAAATCAAACACTAGCCAAATGGCACACAGCGCTGCCTGAATCTGCTCAGCTCACGCTGCCTGAATCTGCTCAGCTTGTGATTTTTGGTGTTGTACGGAATACTTTTTCCTTCACTTCTGGGCTTCCGATCGAAAATTTGGGTGGATTTAGTTCATAGTGCATTATTTACATCCTGCAAGTTTTAAAGTCCTGTGATCAAAACTCGCGGAAATGGAGTCGAAAGAACAGCTCGTGCGTGATAAAATCTTGCGCATTCATCACGAGAACAAGGATCTCTCGCATCGTTCGATCGCTAAAACGTTGGAAATCGCGAATTCCACGGTGTCGCGAGTGATTAAGCGGTTCGAGGAACGGTTGACCACCGATCGGAAGCCCAGAAGTGAAGGAAAAATTCACAACGGCGTAGTTGGGGCCTTCAACCGAAATCCGAACGCCTCCGTTCGGGATGTGGCTAAGCCGAAGTTTTGTCCAGAAGGCCAAAACTAAGGCTGGACTTTGAACGTTCAAGGTACAAAAGGCCTCTAATCGTGACGAGAAGCAGAACAAGTCCGCCAAAACCCGTGCCAGAAAGTTGTACCTCAACATGCTGACGAAAGTTGAATGCTGCATCATGGACGACGAAACATATGTGAAGGCCGACTTCAAACAGATCCCCGGCAACCTGTTTTTCACGGCCAAGGATAAGTTCAGCGTTCCGGAGCATGTCCGCACTCAGAAGATGTCCAAATTTGCGAAGAAATTCCTGGTTTGGCAAGCCATCTGCACGTGCGGGAAGCGGAGTGCACCTTTCGTGACCCAGGACACGATGAACGGACAGGTGTACATAAAAGAGTGCCTCCAGAAGCGGCTGCTTCCTCTCCTGAAGGCCCACAACGTCCCAACAATCTTCTGGCCGGATTTGGCCTCATGCCACTACTCCAAGTACGTGCTGAAGTGGTATGCGGACAATAAGGTCAATTTCGTGCCGAAAATGTTCAACCCTCCCAACACTCTGGAGCTCCGCCCCATCGAGAAGTACTGGGCGATTATGAAGCAGCACCTTCTTAAACGACCTAAGGTAGTGAAGACAGTCGAGGAACTGAAGAAAGTATGGGTTTACATGCAAAAAACGGTTGATTCACAGGTTGTGCAGAATCTTATGGCCGGGGTTAAGGCCAAGGTGCGGGCATTTGCGTATGGACTGTAAATAAAATACGAATAAAATGGTAAAATGAAGTTTAATAGTTATTTCTCAATCCCTGAAAATTTGATGACAATCGGATGAAAACTCGAATTTTGCGAATCAATTTTGTGTGTGGCAATTTCATCGTGGACACCCTTTACTGCGCTTTCATTGGTCCGCATCACTTACCACAGTGAATCCATGATCTAAAAATAACCGCCCCCCCAAACACAAAAAAACTCTTCCCCTGGAGAATTGGGGGGGGGGGGGGAAAAAACACGGCTCCCAAAAAATATTTAAAAAAAAAATACCCCGGGCGGGGGGGGAATATAAAAAAAAAAAAAAAAAGAAAAAAGTAAATTTGTGATTTGAAATTTAAACCTATCCCCCAATCCCCCCCTTGGGGTTTTTTCGGTTTATTTCTTTTGTTGTTGTGATCGAAGGAGTAAGAAAAAATTTTAAAAAAAAACAAAAAACTAAATTTTTTTTTTTCCTATTAAAAGAATAATATTTCTAATTGTGGGTGTGCCTTAATTTGTTTTTTTTTTTTTTTTTTTTTTGTTTGCTTTATATTTTTTTTTTTTTTTTTTTTTTTTCTTCTTTATGAAGTAATCATCATTTTTAAATGACCACTACAACATCTTTATTTTATTGGTTTAAATAGGCTCAAATCGACTTAAACTGCTTGTTTCCCAATTATGTAAAGCCCTATCGCACTTTGTCAATTGATCCAATAGCATCTCTACTGTTGATTTAAAACGCTACAAATCAACCTTCAAGAGTAATTTAAAAATTGTTTGTATTCCCACTTGGTGAGGAGCCCCAATAGCATCCTTACTGTTGGTTAAAATCGGAACTAATATTCAATTATATGTTTGTGCATCTCCTTAAGCCAACCTAAGAAAATAAAACGGTCTGTTCGGTTCAAATTGGATCAACCGAGTTCTCGTTAAATGTTTACTTTCTAGCAATCTGTCAAATTTACCGAAAAACTCGGTCAACATCCAATCAGCAATAACCGAACATCGGTGTACTCAAATATTACCGAACGCTCTCAATCAAACCGACTTTTTTGTAGCAGTTACGCAATTCGGTTCTTTATGGCAGAGCTGGAATTTTGGTTGAAATAGCTTCGAATTTCATAGTAATAAAACCAGTTTTGTCAGTTACATTGTTTATTGATGCAAACAATCCTCATACATTATTCAATGTGCATCCTCCTGTTGTAGTCTCTCGGTTACTTTTTCCATTTTCACCTGACAAAAAACACAGTACGGAGAATTTTCGCAAACAGACATTCTTCGCGCACACGCGAGATAAAATGGCTGACGATTTTTCAGGACTTATCGAGTCAGCTAAAATAACCGATTTTTTCGGTACACTTAGCCGTGGTGGAATTGTATCGAAGAAAAGTGTTTGACGTTTAAGAATATTCAGCGAATGCTCGGTTCAGTTTACCAAGTTTTCTCGGTTTTCCGGTACCGAACTTTTGAATATCCCTGCTTTACCGTACTGTTCGGTTCATCTTTCATTTTTATCTGTCAAATATAACATATAGTAACCGAAACTCGGGTTTGACTCTAAAAATACATCCGAAAACAGTATTTATAAACGATTTATTCGGTTTCTTGTTGGTAACCAATGTGGTTCGGTAGAAAATTGAATCGAATTCGGTGTTATTTTCTAAGTGTGTAATTTAGTGTGTATTTTAAAACAAAGTGGGGTGTGGCTCATCGAATCTTCCTGTTCACTTCTTAGCATCTTGCTATGAGGTACCATGGAGGTCAATTTTTTATATTCAAGTCGATGAAATAACCTCCTTGGCCGCCAAAATGTGATGCTACTGCAAAAAAGGTTATAGCGCCTTGTAGTCCGTTCATATTTAGGTATAGGGAAGATGTACCTATATTAATCTCATTGTTCCTATATTCATCTTACTTGAAATAAAACGATATACACGTGACAGGATTAGTTAGTAATTTTTGTTGTAGTTATTTAACGTGAGCAAACATTATTAGAAAACGAAACCGATCCTTCAACTGCCCAATTGTTTGATTCATCGTAGGATGAATATAGGAACAATGAGATTAATATGGGGGCATTTTCCCTACACGCCAAATTTCCGAGTGATACTGCCCTTAGTTTTGTTTTGACAGCTGATTGCTGTTAACGTGTTTGGCATCATGTTGAATTTGGATAAAAACGATTTTTGTACTCTCATTAAACATTATTTTAAAAGTTGGATAAGTATTATGGGGCAAATTCTCCGTCAGATTACACCGTTAAATATTGGTGCCGCGAGTATCGTGGTGGTCGCCACTCCAGTACCTATCAAGTCCGCAGCGACAGGCCCTCCAATACGGTTACAGAGAACAATGTCAAAAAACTTCTTGAAATGGTGTTGGCTGGCCGGAAAGTGAAGGTGTGTCAGCTAACAGATGCCACAAAGATTACTACTGAGCGCACACGCCATATTTTGGACGAGATTCTGCATATGAAAAAGTTATCCTGCTGCTGGGTGCCGCGCATGCTCACTCCTGATCAAAAACACGAACGCGAGAGCACTTCGAAACAGTGTTTAGACTTGATGATGCGGAATCAGAAGATGTGGCGTCGATTGGTAACTGTTGATGAAACCTGGATCCACTATTACACGCCAGCAAACAGAAGGTGTGCCCGGCAATGGACTGAAGCCGGTACGAGTGCCGAAGCATTCTATACATGTCTTACGATGGTATAAGAGATAATACATTTGTCCTAAATGTTTTTGATTTTTTGAATTTTTAGACTAAAAGGACCACTTTTATAGAATAAAAACTAAATATTAAATAAAATATAACTGGGAAAGGGAGGGACCATCAGGGCACCCAAGTAAAACGATTTGGATAGGGAGCATGGGACTGCCTCCTCCCTATTGTTAACATTTCGCGAAACGAGGGCGGGCTCTTCGACCCCATCTATTGGGTTTACTCTGTCAATCGAGGGCTCGATTCTAGTACTGTCTGTGTGACCTTGCTTTTGGAAGGAGATTCTTTTCCCTATATTCGCGGGTTTCGCGTAAGTGTCTCTGCTTACGGGCCCACCCAAACGTTTTTGGCCCTTCATACAGGAGCTTGATGATCACATACAATAATAGAATCCTGAACAAATCGTTTCTCAGATTATTCCACTGCTATGGAAAGTTACCTTGCAACAATAGATGGTAATATTACATCATCATCATCATCATCAAAAGGACCACTTTTATAGAAAGCAATTTAATCACATGTTAAGTGTTAACAATGACGAACGATAACATAGGAGATGTGTAAATACTATTGTCTTCCATATTCCATTCAAATTCTCAATTGTTTTTTTTAAAGGGCCACCCTAATGGAAAACAAGTGGGCCACCCTAATAAAATATCACGTATCAAATGTAGACATTGGCTAACGATTATATAAGACATGTTTCAATATTAATATCTTCAATATTCCATTCTAATTCTATTTTTTAAATATTTTTTTAAATATTTTTCAACAAAAAGGACCACCCTAATGGAAAATAAGTGAACCACCCTAATGAAATATCTCATATTATATGCCAGCAGTTGCCAACGATGATATTGGATATGTTTCAATACCATTGCCATGAGTAACTCAGCAATTTAATTCAAATCCTTCAAGTCAAATTCAATTCACTTTCCCAATTTTTGAATTAGTCCCAGAAAATCGATTTTTAACAACCATTTTTTTCGAGATACACCAGATCTCGACGTTTCATGCGTTTCTAAGACATTTAGCTCAAAAAAAAAATTTCGATTTCGGAAATTTCCACAATTAAGGATGTTCCTACAACGCATTACTTATATACCTGTTTCACTATCTCAAAAAGGCACACCCTAATGTAGACCATAAAGAACCAGCCCCTACCTGTACTCTTATCATGGTTCTATCGATCGGTGACAGCCAAAGTACGATAGAAGATAAGAGCTCCTTATCGGGAAATTCGCACCGTTTGGTTGTGCGCTCCTCTTAAGTCTTTAACCGCTGCAAGTGAAATGTCTAACAGTGCGGCCAAACTTACTTTAATGTCAGTAACAAAATTGGGATTTATCAATATAGTAACTTTGGCCATGAATATAAGCAACTCTTGACTAAAACAAAAATAAATCGGTGCTTCAATAAAAACCAGATTAAATTATGTCATCTTAAAAAAATATAATAGGCAACTCTGGTGACAGCGCAAATAAAAAAACACCTCAAGTCCTAATCTGGTCCAACTAAACAGCACCGCTGCGGCTCCATCAACAATCTCAATATAAAACAACTGACTTCTTCTCTTTCTCTCCCAGTATGAAAGTAACATTCGTCGCCGACGATGACCGCGCCGGACTACTCGAGTGAATCGTCGAATAATGCCAGTTCAATAATTATAATACCGATGCAATGTAAAACGCATCAAGCCGAACCACCCGCCGTCACGTGGGCCATTGGTGCTGGTGACGACGACGAAGACGAAGGCGACGTCGACGCCGGTGTTCATCCTCATCTGCATACGAATATTTCACGGTAATTGCAGCTTCTGCCTCGAATCCTCGTAGGATTACGGCAACGTGCCCATGTAGTTAGTATGCTCTATTCACAACACCCTTCAGGTGAGCCATAGATTTGCCGATTCGTTAGAGAGATGATAAATGGACAATTAGCGCGCTTGCATGAAAAAAAAAATGTGCTGAACCATACTGGAATACTTTTTTTTTTCAAGATAGCCTTATGCAGTGAACAGCATCAGCAAGCATTGAGTGCTTGGCTAATTGGTTTTATTTCATGAGGCCATCAGTAAATGCTTAAAGTTAAGTGAAATGTATTCAGTTATGCAGGAGAAACTTAAATCAGAACATCTAACGGCTCGATGCGTTGATGCCTTAAAAAGGTGATAATGTGATAATGGTAAATCTATATTGATGGTTGCAAATTGAACAATGAATATACAATTATGGTGAGCTATGGAAACAGTGGCACTCTTCAAGGTAACAAAACAGTTCATTAGGTCCTATGCAGGCCTGTTAATCGTTGTCATCTGTGCGCGTCCACGTAGACGTCTTATTTGGAAATGTGCTTTGCAGACGTTGGACATTAAGAACTAACAACCCTGTTCCTAAGAAAAATGGCCATCAATATCTGGACACTTCGTCTATGAATCCGGAATGATTTTGGAGTCGATTATCACAGTCTACTAAGCAGTTATCAGCATGTATATTTTAACCAACGTCGCACATGTATAAAATGTTGAAAAATTGTCCTACTAATAATTTAAAAATGAAATGAATTTCTATTCTAGACTCATGAACATGAGCATGATTGACAGCCGAGGTAGCTACTCCGTTATTGCCAGATCAGCTGTTGCTTGGGACTTACATACATCCTCAATGTGTACAAACTGGTGATCCCAAACTAAGGCAATTCCCGCACCGACCCCTCCCGAATGCAGGTCAAGTGAGGAAAGGGTAGGAATATGTTGACGTGATACTCGCTTTAATGGAAGCCGAGAACACCTCTGCACTTCCAGGAGAAATCACTGGGATATCGGATAACAGGGTTGGGTGGCAGTAGGGTTCGTTTTGGAAAACGATAAACTGTTTAGTGTAATATTTCAATATCAGTATCGATTTCGATTTGAACCGATGTATATCAACAGTAAGGATGCTATCGGGACCGCTCACAAAGTATGATGGTGGTTTTTCATTAGGAAAACAAGGTAATTAGTATTACCGCTTTAAAGCCAATTTGGATCGATTTATACCAATAGTGGTTAACTTGTTTCAAGATAGTGGCCCGGCGAGTATTGCGAGCGAATAATATGGATCACAATTAATTATGATCCCCACCACCGACCCACCACATCTCATCAGGTAGTAGCTTTTTTGTTTTTTTTGTGCTCACTCGCGCCACCGAAAATAGGTAACCGAAACACCAGATAACGCACTATGGCCGATCCCAAAATAGTGCACAACAAATCTTCGACACAGCCGTTCACAGCCGATGCTCGACGCAGACTCTTTATTCCTCGTAAACCCGAAACCGTAAACTGATATTTGCAACAACAAGTTGAACGTTCTAAAGCGCAATCTATACCATACACCATATATTACGATTGTAGAATTTGGTGCAACTTGCTTCCCTAGAAGTATTTCGTGCTTTCTGGCTACTTTATGCTTCTATTGATTTTCAAGCTCATCTCATTTCATTAACTCCAATCCGCTCAACCAATCGCAGTGTTTTGTGATAAAGTGGGCGGAATATTATAATTTAGATAACTCAATGCAGACGTCTTCCAAATTTGGCAGATCGACAGGCAATCGGTTTGTAACGACCTGGTACCTAATAGCAAGCTGTTTAGAGGCGGATCGGAAGATCCGATGAGCTACCTCGCCTAAATTCCGAAAAAAGTTTTTCAAACCGTTTACAACAAATGTGCTACTAGAGCAAGTTGTCACTAGTTGCTGGAATTGACACCGTAAAAGTGATCAATTTATGAATTTAGGCTTAAAACTCCACGATGGTACTCTTTGACTGAAATTTCATGGTAGTTTTAAAAATAGGCATAGTCGGGTAAAATGGTAGTTTTTACTACAAGGTTTTTTTCTGTGTACAGAAATGTGTAAACAAAAGTACGCAGCCGAAATGATTGCAAAACTTTCATTCAATTCAAAATGACCGTCAACATTAGGTGTGCTTATAATTTCTGGAACAGTCTATATTCATCAAACTGGTATTAAATCTCAGCGTTTTTTTTTTAATTTTTTAATGATCATAGAGATTTTTATTATTTATTTATTTATTTATTTATTTATTTATTTACTCTCTATCGATACATCGCTTTTGAAACTAATGATAGTTTTGAATTAAATTGAAAAAAAAATATTTCTAATCTAACCTAATCGTGACGATACTCTGTTGAACAATCGCTGTAAATCGCTGACAGCACCATAACCTCCATAGTTTGTGCGACGAAAATGGACTTGTAGAAACATAATATTACGGAGTGCACGGGGTCAAATATGAATAATTATGGAACCAAGTAGCACTAGAATATCGGGAAGTTGGTGTGGATTTCTCCACAATAAGCGCCGCATAGCAAAACGTACGAACGTTTGATGAACGGGTTCTATCATTTCAACACCGTTCAAGTAGTTAGGATTCCAAATCGCAGAGCAATACTCGAGTGTAGAGCGTACTAAGGAGCAGTAGAGCGCAGTAGAGTGTATAAGCAATATTGGTGAACGAGATTACCGAACCCTTGCTTGGATTCAAAGCCACCCTGTTCAGATCGCACTACCTGACGAAGACATCTAGTTGACCCTGAAGGTAGGACGGATCTTCAGGAGCAAAAAGACCGCTTCTAAACGTGCTCAACCCGCAAGTAAGCCACAAAATGTTCACTTAATTTTGTGAAACTTTCGCGGGTCTTGCGTGGGTTACGCACGCGTACCATCTTGATTGTACACGCAAATTTTAAACAGTAGTATGATGCGTTGATGAGTTCGTAAATTTTGAACGTTCGTCATGGGATCCATAACAGAGCAAACTCAAGGACTGTTTGGAAAACAAACTGGTAACATATGTTTTCTCATTACATGAACTAAAAAAATACAACAACAAAAAATTAAAAACAACTGTATCATTTAATTTAAGTATAGCCCCTTTAGGCGAAATAACAACATGAATGAAAGTAACTTTATTTCCAGAATTTTCTGACTTTGTATTTGACTTCACTCATGAGGTTTTGAACAGTAGATTTGTCGCATTTTCTTTAAATCGCCGACCAATTCTTTTTTAACTCTTCCATGGTCTTGCACTCCTCACCACTCTTCTTGAAGTTGCGCTTGACGATAGCCCAGTAGCGTTCAACTGCACGAAGCTGTGGACAATTGGATTTATGTATTTCTCAACAGAATCTACTCAATTGTATTGCATCCATTGTACTGTGGTTGTGGCGTAATGAGCTGACGCCAAATCCGGTCAAAACAAAGGAGGTACCTTGTGCTGTTTGTATAACGGAAGCATCATTTTCTGAAAATACTCGGTACGGTAAACTTCGGCATTGTCCGTACGTTTAGTGTACGAAATCGATAACTTTCTGGCAAAATTTTCCACCTCGATCGACTTTTCGGAGATGCTTACATCTTCGCCAATGACCATGGTGTAAAATTGCGGCACTGAACGCGTTCTGGAGTCCTCTTTCACATCTGTTTCGTCATCGATCAAAACGCAGGTCATTGCAAAAGTCATCTGTATAACTTTCTGGCTCTGGTTTTCACCCTGGATTTTTCCTCAGCACTTTGTTTTTTGCTAGTTTTTGCTTCAGGTCTTCAGGTCGTTGCGCTTCTTGATTCTATGCATCATTCCGACTGAGGTACCAGGCTTTTTGGCCAAATCACAATATCGATCAGTTCCGAAGAATGTGGTTGACTACCTTTCGATACAATTTTGGATCAGCTGTACCTGGTTTTCTCCTTCTTTTAGGCAGCTCATCGAACTAGTAGTGTTCCCAGAACTTTTTGATGGTAGATTTTACGCTGTCGTGATGATCTTCGAAACGTTCCGCTATGTTGTTCATCGAGACAGCCTTCTCACGAAGCCAAGTGTCCACCACTTGAATTTAACACTCTTATCGATTCGCAGCATCTCGAAATCAATAACTGTTTACCGAAAATTCAGGAGCTGATCAAGTTGTTGACAGATGAACGCGTCGAATGTAGGTAAACTCAGACCGATAGTCTTACGTGTGAATGTGTGAGCGCATCATAGGCGTTGCCAGTTTATTTTCGATACAATCCTTAGTGTGTAAGTGATTTATAATGTATTGCTGATTCTATATTTGTTGTTCAGCAATGCGAATGTGAATATTATAACTTGATTGGTTTGATTTTGAAATTTTTCATACAATAGACCTGATTTATGCAAAATCTGGTTAACATTTACATGAAATATCACATGAATTGATGCCAAATCTAGAATTCCATATATGTCCATCAGATAACGCAAAAAAAATACATGTTGTTTTAAACTTTGAAGTAATTCAAATTTTCTGCAGGAAATGTTTATGCTTTCTGAGAAAATGCGAATCAAATCGGCTATGATGGCCGTCATTTTTGAATTCAAACAATTTTCACCTTAAACTGGCAGGACCAAAATTTAAGCCACAGAACGATCTATTTTCACCTCTAATTTCTTCAGTGAGTATCCAACAATTTTGACAAACAATATAAGGAACGTGGAGCACGCTATAGGCCGCCCTGGTGTGTTTTGGCCAGCATTTTTTTTTTTTACTAACGAAATTCTAGCAACTTTCATCTTAAATGTCGGGATCATAGAGTTGGATGTGGATCAAAATGTTGACGTATTTATTTCATATTTGTATGATAAGTCTGAACAAGTAAAATATTGATCAAAATTGACCCAAGACCCGCCCAGAAGTCTTCGGCATGGACTTGGGCTCTCCACTTTTTCAAGTTTTTGATTCCTGTGCTAAACGTGAGTTCATTTAAGGCCCAAGGACGGTTTCTTTTCTCATCGAATGAGGGACGCTGATTTATGATTAAATTTATGAATCATGAACCATCGTCTTCGATTGAGATTGAACCCAGACGTGTATGCATCAGATGACAACTCATTGTTCTTTTATAACTATTTTTTCAAGCAATCTAAGTGTGTATCACACCGAAGTATATAGATTCATTAAGACTATCAAATATTGTCAGATGAATAAAATAAATAAATAAATAAATAAATACGGAACTGATTTATTACTATAGTAACGCTAAATAGATTTAACTTATACTTTGAATTGCCGATGACTTACTAAGCTGATATGCAAATTTTGGGTTAGAATTGCCACCAGAATTACATATTTTTTGAACAAGTATAGAAAACGAATAACCACATTACGTCCTGGCAAGTGCGAGTTTTTTAGTGGAATATATTTTACGAGAAAATGAGATGAAAGATAGTAATTTCCATTTAATTCCAACTTCCTTTAATGCTTATCCTAACTGATACGCGTATTTCGTCTACAATGTGCAAACTTCTTCAGTGTCGTGTAAGTCGAGTATTAGTAGCATTACTTCGATAATTGGAAATTCACGCTCTTGATGACCAATTTGTAACGTTTTACCCCTATGGCGAAATTCCATGACCAAACGTCGTTCGTTAGCCCAGGTGGAAACTTATTGCTTAGTTGCTGTTCATTTTTTCACTCCAGCGAGAAAAAATGAAATGGGAAGAGATGGCAAAACCATCACAAACTATGTCTAAATTTAATATCCGGCAACCGTTTCGATCATTATGATGTACCTTTTCTGAAAGAAAATTCTTTTGCTAGCCGCAAAATAAAGCATTGACCAGAGATCTTTTTGAACGATAAAATTGGTCAAAATAATTGCAATTACCATTTTCTAGAACAGTATACACAATGTGACGGTGACCACTGAAAATTTCGGTCAATGTCAATAGGGTATTTTAGGGGTATAAAATATAATAAAATACCCACATTCCATTATTTTTTTAATTCTGACAAGTTCAACTATTGAAAAAAACAATTTCAGAATATTATGAAATAATAATGGTTCCAAGACAACACCATTCTATTTCACCATGAAACACGCTACAAGAAGAACAGATTACCTAAACTAACGAACCAACTATTGATTTCATACATCAAAAACGTCAAAAAGGCGTTGCATATTCCGACAAGCTAGCTTGCTGTCATTTTGCATAAATGTCACTTTGTGAACTTCATGCCAGTTTGTAAAAATAAAAATTATAAGATTTTTTTGGTTTAAAAATCGAGAAAAAATAGTTAAGATCTAAAAAAAATCTTTTTGTGCTACTAAGAACGCCCGTCATCGATATCAATGAAAAAATACCAGTTTTTTTTTAAATTAAAACCCCCTATTGGTTGAAAATTTAGAAAATTACCAAAAAAGCCAGAAAATTATCTAAAATTAGCAAAAATATTGGCTTGCATGAATAGCAGCAACAAATCAAAACCGTGCTGCATAAATATCCGGACAGTCCGAAATATTCGAACTTATTAATTTTTAATTAATAAGTGTCAAAAAGTTCTGCTGAAGTTGCGTTCGTTGGTAGACTATGATAATCAATTTCGAAAAATGGGGGGGTATGGGGTTTTTTGGCCGGATCTGGCGGGGGCGGGGTATTTTTTTGGGAGGAAAAAAAAAAAAAAAAAAAAACTTCTCCTCCTTTTTTAAAAAAAAAAATTTTTGGGGTGAAAAAAAAAAAAAAAAACATAAGGTCTGTATTGGCAATAATCCGGACACATCAAAACATGAATAAAACATACATTTCGCATTATATTTCCGTCGTAGTTGTTTATTTTAGATTCATGGGATGTGTTTTAACAATTCGTGAAGACAAAACATAGTTATTCGGTATTTGCAAAAAAAATTTGGAACTTTGCGCTTAACTCCGTCTATTAGGGTTTGTACAGTCTCATCAGAAATCGTAGAAGCCGTCTTTGTCCAAATCTGCTGGAAGTGTTTGATGTCTTTGATTCTTTGCTTCTTTCCAGAAAGCTTCCGCTTCATCAGAGCCCAATATCTCTCGATTGGCCGTAGCTCTGGGCAATTTGGCGGGTTTGAGGTTTTTGGTATAATGTTGATTGATTTGCTTGGTACCACTCCATCACAGTTTTAGCATAGTGGCATGATGTCAAATCGGGCCAGAACAAAGGTTTTTCTTTGTGACTTTTGGTGAAGGGTAGCAATCGCTTCTGCAGACACTCTTTCTGATAGATCTCCTTGTTGATTGTGCCTGTAGTGACGAAAGATTTACTCTTTTTGCCACACGTGCAAATTGCTTGCCACACAAGGTATTTTTTGGGAAATTTCGATGCCTTCTTCGTTCTGAAATGCTCAGCTGTAGCATTTCTGGCCATAGCAGAATAAAATGCCCCGGAAGCTGCTTGAAATCCTCCAGGACATAAGTTTCATCGTCCATAACAACGCATGAAAACTTCGTTAAATATTCGCAGTACAAACGTCGAGCCCGTGATTTTGCTGCCAAGTTCTGTTTGTCGTTGCGATTTGGAACTGTTTTTACTTGATACGACTTAAGTCCCAAACGTTGTTTTGATTTTTGGACAAAACCAGGCGACATCCCTATTTTACGAGCCACCGTTCGAGATTTGGGTTTTTCGTTAATATACTCTTCACCTTTCGGTCCATGACAGGATCAGCGCGTCCAATGTTTTTGTCACTTCTCGGTTTCCTCTCCACCGTCAAACGTTCTGAAAATTATTTGAGCAGATGGTGAACAGTGTATTTAGGCAAATCCAATGTTTTTGCAAGGTCCCGTATTGACAACGCAGGATTTGCCGTACGCCCGTACAAAATTCGCTCGCGCACTTGTTTTTCTTTCGTCGCCATCTTGAATAGAAAACATGAAATGTAAACATCAATCATAGACTCTCAGCTATACCGCAGTGAAATTTTTCATTCCTACGTGCAATATTTCAAAAGTTACAATGATTCGAAGGTGTCCGGATTAATGTGGATACAGACCTTATGAATTTTAACAGACGCGTGAAACTTCACCTACAATTGCAGGCCAAAGCAAACGTGAACAACGATTTTTTTGCAATCTTTCCTACAACAAACCGGATCTAGCTCTAGCTTTTAGTTTAAGTCCGGCCATATAGCACTCCTCCCGGCTTTGTTGATAAAACTACATTCATAACTGTTTTGTCTACGAGCACCTCCTCTATGCTTCTTTAAAGCGGAAATTTGTACAAAGTGGCCCACGCTATACAATGACTTTTATACAATGTCCGGGCCACCAAGCTTAACGGTATTCGTGACATGCGGAAATGTACAGTGGTATTTGTGTTTCCTCACAATGTTTATCTTTTTACACGGCACAGCTGTTTATGGTGATGTCAAACTATCAGTCCACACTATGGAATGTTATGGTAGTTTGACGTCGGCGCTCGCTTGCCCAGCAATGTTTACTATATTTTTGCTACCAACACAAGTAAACTGCCTGGTGGACCGGACCTTATATAAACGTCATTGCACTCTATAGACGCTTGTGAAAACAAGTTAATAAAATCTTTGTAAGACCATTAAGATTTTGAAAATGTTCTAGTGAAAGGTGTTATGAACACTTGAGAACTTTCATAAAACCTATTGGCTGCCATGGTAACCAGTAAACGGCCAAATGGCCACAGCTGTCAAACTTCACTGTGATATCGTGGTTGATTTTTGTTTCTCTGCTTAGTTTGATTCTCTGCTCTTCTGATTCATTTAGCAGTAAATAATATCATAGATAAAAGTTCTAGTGTTGCGGGAAATTTTGTTTGATAGCAAAATATCTAAAACAAATTGAGTTTTTACAGCGTATCATACTCCAAATTATATATATAATTTTAAGGTGAATATTGGCACGATAAGAGCCGAAAATAAATGCGCCTCGGAAATTATGCGAGTTTACAACAGCAAAACAAAATTAGAACAAATATATTCGATAAATTAGTCATGAATTTCCTGAAAACTGATGACATTCAATAAAAGAATTCCAAAATTGGTCTCCGATCTTCAGTACATTTGTATTAGATTTAAAATTTGTTGCTTTTATTTTTCCACATTTCAATTATTTCATATATTTCAATATGGCGATTGGAAAAAATCACAGTTTTGCCAAAAAGCCAATTTATCTTCGCAATGACTACTATAAAACTATCTGATCGTAGAAGGAGATGTCTCGCTCATCGCCATAAGGCACCAAGAGTGGACAGTAATGTTTGCTAGAATTCTAGCAAACATTACTGTCCACTCTTGGTGCCTCATGGCGATGAGCGAGACATCTCCTTCTACATTATAATCGTTACTCCACGCACGGAGAACACAAACATAACAATTAATGTATGTATCTGATCGTGTTTTTTGCCGATTTCAAACCACATGACCTCCCTCAATGCCAATTTGCCGTTTAAATCATTTACTGGAGGCAAAATTATTTCAAAATGCTTTTTCAACTGACCGTAATAAGAAAATATGAATGAGTCCTAAAACGGCATTTCAAAACAACATTTTACGAGTTCAGAAAGTCGAAATAAAACCTTTGATAGGAGTAAAAGTAATTTGAGAAAACTAGGTTTTAAGATCGTTGTAAACAAGCTGTGAAGGTTCTCATAAACCTGACAAA
Organism: Aedes koreicus; assembly: GCA_024533555.2. Classification (NCBI taxonomy): domain Eukaryota; kingdom Metazoa; phylum Arthropoda; class Insecta; order Diptera; family Culicidae; genus Aedes; species Aedes koreicus. The sequence goes on from JAHHFK020003307.1 coordinate 131,511, forward strand.
AATATGGAACCTAATTGGCACCCTGGAACCATAATAAAATTGATTTCAAGTGGCTTTCATAAAACTTTAATAAAACTTAATAAATCTGGATAGTCATTACACTCTAAGGTCAGACAAACAAAGGAATTCGTAAATCGCTTGCATGTAAGGAAGATCACGCATTCCTAAAACATCTCTTACCTAACAAAAGGGTTGACTACCTTGGGCCACAAGGGTATCCAATAGCCGATAGGCATCATTATCCGGGCAATGCCAAACTGCGTGAGCGATGTCATCATAACCGGTTCCGCACCTACATATATTGCTATCAACGAGATTAATTCTGTAGATATGTGCATCTAGCGAGTAGTGGTTTGACATAAGTCTTGACATCACACGAATAAAACCCCGGCTTACATCCAAACTTTGGAACCACGATTTCTAAGAAACATTTGGAATAATTCAATGTAACCAATGCCCAAGAGAATTACTTGTCCAATCGGTTTGCCAACTTTGAAGAGAACTCTGTCGTACTAATGGGAAACAATCATCATGTGAAATTTTTCTTTCAAAAATCTCGCCTTCTTTTGCGCTCATCTTTGCTAGAAAGTCCGCTTTCTCATTGCCTGGAATTAAGCAATGTGAAAGGACTTATAGAAAGGTAATGCTAAACGATCTTTCGACCAACGCACACATCTGCTCCCTGATTTTTGGAAGAAAGTAAGACGAGTTCCTCACTATTTTTATCGTCCGGAGGGCCTGAATAGAACTGAGACTATCCAAGAAGATGAAATAATGCTCTGTGGGCATATCGAAATCATCCCCAATGCGAAATTGATTGCTGCTAGCTCAGCAACACATACAAAACAAGGTTCCTGAAGTTTCCGGAAGTCATATGAGTATTCATTGTAGACACCGAAACCAGTGGATCCATCAATTTGCAACCCATCAGTGAAAATTCTCCTATTGCAATTGACATGTTGATACTTTTTAATAAAAATATAGGGGACTAAAATAGGTCAATCACACGTTTCAATCAAACTGTCTAGATCATTCTCTCAGATGATGACCCAACATTTGACTCAACATTCGACCGAAATTTGACAGTATATTGACCAAACATTGCCCTGATATTTGATCCGATATTGACTCGAAATTTTACCCTTCTATATTCATTTGAGCAGCTCTACTCTATGAGCAGCTGTATTCCAGTTAGGATCTCGCAGAAGGCTCTTGGCTAATTGAAAATACTTCCCGCATTCGTATTGTATCTTGAACAGATTTCAATTCAAAATACTGCTATAACTATCAAACTTATTAACTGAAAAGTGGCAAATTGTTGAGATTTTGTCAAAAATTCAACTACCCTACTTATTTCCAAACTTGACCTACTGATTTCGTTTGGCCGAAAACACATTGAAAATCCTAGTGGAGTCAAAACTATTCTACTGAAGTAATGAAACAATGGGATTAGGCATAATTCGTGCCATGGGCCAACAATCGGCGATTAGAAGAATATAGTTTTCTACTCTGCCAGGTAAAATAAGAAATTATTCATAATTTAATCCCGTTCTTTAAATGAGGATTGTGCTTGGGTAAGTGTACTAGTTTTGATCATAATTTCTTATTTTTGACAGTCATCCGAGAAGCTCTTAAATAATACCTTCGTCCATTTTGCGAGAAGAGGAATGTTAGCAGATTCAAAGTTTTGAAATTAGAAAACACTGCTCATGGTAGAAAGTAGGAAAAATCTCCCGTTAATATCTCAATGACTCAATAAAACACTAAATTCAATCTTATATTTTTTTTCATTTTCATTTTTCATGCGGCCTAGTGACCCACCTTCGCTTGAGCTCATTCTCTATGTCACATGGCTGCACAAGACAAGAATTGGCGACTGGCAGCTCAGTAGTTACCTGTTCTGTTTACTGAGCATAAGGTCAGGAATTCAATCCCAGACTCTTCTTCCTTGCCATTTTTCACTTGCCGAGTCTCAGAGCTGGGTACAGCCGTGATCGCATCACTCTTACCACATTGAATTCCTGATCTAAACACATCGGCTGAAAAGTTCCCGGTCTAACGATGAGGTAGAAAGCGGAGGTGCTAAATAGGATCAATTTGCGATAACTTGATGTGACAAGTACTGGTTCCCGTGATAAAACTGCATAACTTCGTAAGGAGCGTCCATTAAATACGTCACGCAAAAAGAATCCCATTTTCAACACCCCATCTTCCCCTTTTATGGACTCATCAAATTGTTCATATGGATCGTGGCAATTGCTGGCATCACTGGTGTATGATAATTATGTGATTTATCTTCCGCAGCACGTGGGGCAACTCACGGGTCGTTTCCATTCTTCCTTACTGACAAGTGTAAACAGGATTGAAGATGAACAATATTTGTGCACGATACATTTAAATTTAATCCAACAGTGTCATGCATCCAAATTTAAACAACAAATAAGATTAGTTATCTTGACGTAACAATTCAACTTTTTTTGCTTCAATTGGCCTTTACCAAATCTGCTACTTTAGAACCATGGCAATCTTAGTTGTGTCATCAAAAAGATAGGAACAAGTCAGCAAAATTTACGTCTCATTACCGATAAGGCCATTCGATATGAACCCTCTATTTACCGATCAATTACCGCTTCACGTATCCGGTCGTCATCGTGCAATGTTTATCAAAATAAATATCCATATACGAGTCTATTTACAGTTGAATTTCGCCTCAGCATCATGTCTTGGGAAAACAGAGTCTTATCCCCAATAAATTATCAGTAGGGTTACCCTCTTTGTTCTACTATCAATACGTATTTTCGTCAGATGGAGCCTTTTTTCCACCCAAATCCGATGAAGAAAACAACCAACCGTTTACATGTTTACAATATTCTTTAATAGCTTTATTAGAGTGAGCCTCTTGGGTTGGATCGTAACCACAATAGTTTCAAAATTCACATGAAGATAAGGCTGCTTAGAGATTATCCATGCTCTTCATACTTAACGTAAAAAGACGGTCAACAAATTATGTTAATGCTGCTCGAGAGCTTGCAAAGCCTGTAGCATTTCTTATGTATGCTGATATACTTGCGTGGTAAGTTCAGTCATATTGTATGCCTAACAAATACCGGAAAATTTCTAGGACCGGACCACGAACAGAGCCCTAGCGGTGACTTTAGCATGGTTTTACTTCATAGCTGCGCATTTACCGACTAAGTTTAAGAACCACCAAATGTGATTGTAGTATGATCCCTTAATCTTAATAATACTCTATAAATTCTCAATAAAAGTTATAGCATGATGCATCGATACCGTACACACTAAGCTATAATAAGCCTCAGATTAAGTTCACAAAGATTAACCTTGGGCCGGACAAATATGCACGGCCGTTTTACCTAACTCATGGTTGAGTCATTTTTGACTCAATTTGATCGAAAGTGGAGTCACTCAAATTTGAGTAAATCTCTTTGGGATTGACAAGTCGACAATTAAACAACATCGACTTGATCAGATGGATATAGTTGAATTGCCGACTTATCAATCCTAAAAAGATTTACACAAATTTGAGTGGCTCGACTTCCGACTAAATAGAGTCAAAAACGACTCAGTTATCAGTCAAGCATAGTAGCCGGAAGATGAATTATAAAGAAGACTACGCCTCTCTTTCTTTTTATGCGGTGTTGTCAATTTCAAATTCAAAAAGAGAGCACATGTTTTCGTATTTTGGTTTGGCTGTTAACTTTTTATTTCTGATAACGTCTTCACTACGATTGCTTTCCAGGGATAAAGGAAAATTTATAACAACAAAAAGACACACCGCAAATGTCCTGCAAAACAAACACTGAAATAAAATTGGATTCGTAGATGACTCTCTTAATAAAACGTCCCAACTAAGGTTTGATTGAATTAGTATTTGGTCGCGTCTATTTAATTACTGTGCCACCTCTAGAAGTCAATAAGAGAAGCCAACGACAGCGCAGTGAATCGGAAGGTTTGTTTACTAAGTGATAAAAGTTTAATTAGTATTAATACTCACGTTCAAAAGTTGTCAAACATGGAACGCAAGAGACGGGAACAAATTTTGCATTCAAGCCACAACTGCAAATCGCTTGCCAAATCATGGCCTTCTTCGCGAACTTGACGGCAAACACGAACTTGAATCTTCCCGGCACATTCCCACGTCCAGTCGCGATGTAAAACTTTTGACCGGGAAGCTGCTTAACATCGAGTTTGACGTATGTTTCGTCATCGATCAATGTGCAGCCCTTGTGTTTCGTCAAAACACGGTCGTACAAGAGCCTTGCACGCTTTTTGGCCACGGAATTCGGCTTCATGTGCCGGTTTGGATGTTTACTGGCTTTGTACGACTTGTATGCTTCCCTGGCAAGGATGTTCCACACCGTTTGAACGTTGGCGTTGTACCTTCTGGCCACATCTCGGATCGAAAGACCGGGGTTGGCTTGAACGCACCTCAACATCTTGCTGCGCAGCTGACGATCCCTGGTTTCAGTTTTTTCGTAGGTCCGCTGATTCCTTTCCACACTCAGGGTTTCTTTGCAGGTTTGAGCACTCGACAAACTGTTGTTTTCGGCATCTTAAGCAATATAGCCAGCTTGGCACCGGACCACTCCGGATTTTCCAGGTGTGTGTGCACAATATTTTTTCTTCTTTCGAGTTCCATTTGACATTATTTCTGAACGCGATCACCTACTGTTTACACTTCTATAGAGCACCTACTGTGCTCTATAGAAGTGTAAACAAACCACTGTCAAAGATTTTCGATTTCCAACACTAGAGACATGCTAGCGGCGCGCGAGGGGCGTACCAATTTACTTCTAGTCAGCCTTTATGACGGGGAACTACGAGCAAGCTGGGATTTCCGAGCATGATTTGGTCAAAAGTTCAATGCGACTTGTAAAATAGTTCGGCGAATCTGTATGCGAGAAGGTTTTCGGTTGTACCATGCTTGCAAATATCAGGATGCAGAAACAAAACCAGGTGGCCTAAAACCGTCTTAAAGTAACGGATTTATTTTGATGGACGATGAACCATACGTAAAAATGTGTTTTGGCCAAATCCCTGGTAGAATTTTTTACCTTGCTCCACGTAATGGGGATGCTGCGGGTAAGAAACATTCGCGCGCTAGTTAATGATTTTTCAATGTGTCTGCAGTTGTGAAAGGAAAGCCAATGTTATCTTTACTGATGTGACTACGAATGGACAAGTTTACAAGGGAAAATGTCTCCAAAAGAGAATGTTTGCCATGCATTCGATCGTACAATGGTCCCTGAAGTTCTGGCTCGACTTATCCAGCTGCCATTTCTGCCAAGATGTCTTAATTACAACAGACTTTAAACAGTACTTCTTAAAACCAAAATAACAAATTATCATTTTTAGTCACTAATAAAAAAAATGACGAAGATTAAAACACATCAGGTAAAAACGTGACATAATATTACGACCTTCAACTGCATAAAATGGTATTCAAAAATACTGTTGCCACTAACAGATTTTACGACCGTACTGTATCGTTTTATCATTTCGATTTTTTATTATTCGACCGTATTCCCTTGTCAACCTTGTGGATATGTTCCTGATCCCCCTATTTTTCGATTCGAATCAGGTTTTATACGAATGTGGTATCATTTTTTTCTTAAAAACTGACCCACAGCTTAATTCGTCTAGTCCATGCCCAATCTGGATGAGCTTATCTGATCTCAGCGTGTAAATCACTCCTGAGATAAGAGCAACTGGAGCACCATGGGGAAAGCGGGCTGCGCATCGCAGATCTAAAATTGACGATGTCACGATTCGTCGGACGCTCTAGCCGTCATAGTAGGCTATTTAGATTACAAACGTGACGGTAGCCACTTACTGCTGTAAACGACTAGCGACCACGATGGTGTCAGTTAGTCACCGTGAGAATAACACCAAATCCAGTTCAGTTATTGTGCGACTTCAGCGGCGATTGGATCCCAATTCTTAAGCGCGATAATTCCCATCGGTGTTTGATAACCGGTCATAAGATTAAAGTATTAATATACCACGATTGCTATTTCAAACTCACGTTTATGGGTGCTTCGCCTGATCCGGATTGTACCCATTAGAGGTTAGTTCTTTTTCGTTTAGACGTTTCAATAGCGAGTGTTTTGGCGGCTATAACCTTAGTATCCTAGATGCACTTTCACAGTATTTTATTGATTTTACGATGTCAGAACAAGCACATGAATGTTAAAACAATTGACATGAATTCGTTCATAAGCCACAAAATATGACCGTTGAGGTTATGATTATACCCTTTGCCAAAAATTCGCGAATTAAAAAAAATAGTTCACTGAAGTCACAACACGAGTGTTGAAATGCTGTCAAAAAGGCTTTGAAACTGCAAACATTGCCATTTGCAAAATTATGGAAAACAAATTTGTTGATGAAATACAACTTGCTGATCACGTTAACCCCTTTTTATGCCACAGGTAGTTTATTGGCAGTAAACTAAAACAAGTATCGCTTTTTAGTATCGTCCCTGATTAGATGAAGTTTGCTTATAGATGAACTGATCATTCCTGATGCTGGTTTCAAGACAGTCGAACATTGCTGATTGGCATTTAATCCGGCGATAATACCTTTTGGAGCTTAGCTCCTTTAACTCGAGTAATTAATTATTAGGGCCTTTAAACAATGACTTTAAACGTCGATTTCTCTCGAATCTTAAAACTCTCTCTCTCTCTCTCTCTCTCTCTCTCTCTCTCTCTCTCTCGGGGTTAAAATGCTTTACCATGTGGTGTTCTTGAATATCGTAGGAGTCTAGGGATTCGTGAAAGATTGATGTTTAAAGTCATTGTTTACAATTGGCTTTTAAACCCTAATCATGAATTACTCGAGTAATGTCAATTTCATATTCAACACTACCCTAGCGGAGTAAAATAACAAACTGGTGTAATGTAAGTAACAAGATCTTGTTATCATCTGTAATCAATTTAAAAAGATTTTTTTTTCTGAGTAACGTTACCAGTTGATTTCAAAACTATAAATTTTATCGGCATGTTTTGGATATGAAATGGTGCTTTTCACTAGAAGTATTATTTCACTTATTAGCATATGAATTTAATATTATGTTGATATCATGACTTGAAGTTCTTCCGATAAATTTACTCACATCACAGGATTTCTTGTCAAGATTAACTCAATGATAATAAAACTAGTTGATATTTTGATATCCAACGAATATTTGTTTACTATCTCTACTGTTATCTTGGCTGTTTCTTTCTTTAGTTGTTTGCGCCAACCACTGCTCGGGTGTAGTCAAAAACAAAAAGATACACATTTGATACGACGCATCGGCACGATAAATTCGATATAAATCTATGAAATGCGATTTTTTTAGTCTATTTAATGAAGAAATTTTCATGAGAGCTAATTTTCAGTGCATCTACCCGTTGATGAACTGATGGCATGTTCAATTTAAAATTTGTGATGACCATGCCTTTTTAAGTAATTTATTATAATTTTCTAAGGGTGTGTAAGAGACATAATAATTCTTTAGTACTTGCGAATTTTGTTCATTTTTCTTTTACTGTGGACGATCGTTGCGATGCTCGTTGGTCGACATTGGTGACACCGCCGAAGCAACAAATTTAATTTTATTCCAGCCGTATAGTATTCCTCCCGGCTTTGTTAATAAAACTACATTCAAAACTATTTTGTCTACCAACACCTCCTCTATGCTTCTTTAAAGCCGAAATTTGTACAAATTGGCCCACTGTGTAGACGGTTGTGAAAACCAGTCAATAAAACCTTTATAAGACCATAAAGATTTTGAAACTGTTCTAGTGAAAGATGCTATGACCACTTGAGAACCTTAATAATTGGCTGCCATGAAAACCAGCATACGGTCAAATGACAACAGCTGTCAAACTTCACTGTGACATCGTGGTTGGTTTTTGTTCTTCTGCTTTATTTGATTCTCTGCTCTTCTGATTCATTTAGCAGTAAATAATATCCAAGAAAAAAGTCTTAGTGTTGCGGGAAATTTAGTTTGATAACAAAACATCCAAAACAAATAAAGTTTTTTTAAAAAGCGTATCATGCTCCGAATCATATGCGCATTTAATTTTAAAGTGAATATTGGCACGATAAGAGCCGAAAATTAATGCGCCTCGGAAATTATGCGAGTTTACAACAACAAACACAAAATTAAAACAAATATATTCGATAAATTAATCATGAATTCACTGAAAATTTGTGGAATTCAATAAGGTTATCTTAAAGAATGCGGAAACAGGTCTTCGATCTACAGTTCATTTACATTATATTTAAAGTTTGATTTATTTTTCCACATTTCAATTATTTCAATATCTCTTTGCACTTTATCTTCGCAATGACTACTATAAAACTATTTGGTCACGTTTTTTGAAGTTTTAAAACCACATGACTTCCCTCAATGCCAATTTGCCGATTAATACATTTACTGGAGGCAAAATGGTTTTAAAATGCTTTTTCAACTGACTATAACAAGATAATATGAATGGGTCCAAAAACGGCAATTCAGAACAGCATTTTACGAGTTCATAAAGTCGAAATAAAACCTTTGATAGGAGTATAAGGAATTTGAGATAACAAGGTTTCAAGATCGTTGTAAACGAGCTGTGTTGGTTCTCATTAACCTGACTGATATATGAAACCTACTGGTACCTCTTGGTGCCATAATAAAACCTGGCTTTCATAAAACTTTAATAAAACTTAATAAAGCTGGATGCTTTTGGCAATCTGACTTGGGCGAGCGGGATAGAATACGGAGGGTTGGTGAGCGGGAACGAACAAAAATGGGTACAGCCGGCGAGGGGTATCAAGCGGCATGTTGCTTCCTTCGGTGAACATCCTATGCCGAGAGGGCTTGACGATTCACTATTTGGAACCGGGGAACAACACAAACGTACTTTTCGTTAATGTCTTCAAAGGCCGAGTGGGCGCACAATGGTTTGGGGTCGATGAGCACATGTGGTCCTACTTTTCGTGTTTTGATACTGGAGACACGCTCCGTTTGCACTAAGGCTTCGTCTTGGTTGCACTCACTTAGCACGACATAACTTTTTTGTTCAACAATTAACCGTGCAACTGTCGCACAAAAGGCCCTCTCGAATCACAGACTAGACCTTCACTTTTTTCCGCGGGTCACAAATAGCTAAGTGACGAAAGCTACCGCGGTCGACGGTCTTCCCGGTCTAATCACCGGCTTTATATACCATTCCCAAAACAATACCTTTCGGTCATATCCGTTACAGTGGTCCTTGCAGCCCTCCGGTGTGATGGTGCTGGATAAACGAAAGCTGATGACACTCCTCCGAATATGTAACGAGGGGTAACAAAGATGGGATATGTGCCTTTTTTTTTTTAATTTTAATTAGCTGTATGCAAGTTCATATGTTTAATTTTCTTGAAGGTATTTTTCTTATTTAAATTTTGTTATTTCTATTAAACAACGAATTTATACATTTTGCAACCAAAAAAAAAGAGGATAACTAACAAAAAATAGCATGAAAATATTCATAATAACACCAATTTTGGCATATAAATACAAAACTAATGTTTACTCAAACGCATAATTCTAACGGAGCACAAACATGTATTTAGTATTTTAACATTTACTGAAAATATTTAATTTAAAACAAACAAATGACGTAGAAGGAGATGTTTGCTCATCACCATGAGGCACCAAGCGTCGACAGTAATGATTGCTAGAAATGATAGATATGAAGAGAAAGTGTTGATAGTTCCGTCAGTGTATGGCAGGTTGTTAAAAATTGAATAGAAGTATTGAAAATTGAGCGAAGGGCTTGGATATAGTAGTACTCGCACCAAGGACGCATTCTTTGCCTCACGGGATGACAGAAACGGTTGGTTACAACCGGAACAGGTTCCAGGTGCCCACGTGCTCCAAATTGCCATGTTTCAAAAAATCTGATGAATATGCTATTCTTAGCACCCATACCTTTTTTCGTCTAAGAAAATTTCTCGACTCCTTGGGCGTAGGGTATGATTGTACTTGCCTCATCCATGTTTTGTGTCGAAATCCATTTCTTTTTTCATATCTACCTCCGATTTCACTTCCTTAGGATGTTCCCAAAGGGCCTGCTTCATGATGACCCAATACTCCTCAATTAGCCGCAGTTCCGGGGGTTCAGATGCTTCGGCACGAAATTGACCTCCTTAGCCTTGTACCACTCCAAAACATCTTTCGAGTAATGACATAAGGCTAAATCTGGCCAGAAAATCGAAGGACCATCGTGTGACCTCAGAAGTGGAAGTAGACGCTTTTGGAGGCATTCTTTTAGGTATATTTGCCCATTCAACGTCCCGGTTGTCACGATTAGGGTGCTCCACTTTCCACACGAGCAAATTATGTGTGAAATCTTGTATTTTAGGGAAAACTTTGACATCTTCTGCTTACTAACGTCCTCAGAAATATCGACTTTATGGTGAGCAGTAAAGAACAGCAGCCCCAGAAGTTGTCGGAAATCTGCTTTTACATAAGTCTTGTCATCCATAACGAGACAATGCGATTTGGTTAACAGCTACCGTGCACGTGATTTCCCTACCGTTTTCTGTCGTGCATCGCGATTCAACGGCTTTTGGACTTTGTACGTGTGTACTCCTTCACGTTTTTTCGAATCTTGCACGAATGTTTTGCTTAAATGAATTTTTTTCGTCACATCTCGAACTGAACAGTTTTGATTCCTGATGAAAGCTTACACTACCCATTTGTGATCCTTTACACTATATGGAGATCCATTTTGACCACACATTTGTTTTCCGATCGATGGTCAAACGTTGTACCGATTTAAAACACGAGTTACCGTATATTGTCCATTCCCAGCTTCCTGCTGATGTCACGATGAGAGATCCTGGATTTTCGAGGTACGTATGCAAATTAGTTTTGCGTCGCTGCTGTTCTTATGACTCCATCTACGCAACGATTGCACTGCTACTAATGTAACTAATACAGTATAAACAATACTAATTTCAACCAAAATTGCAATAGAAAATACCCAATGCGTAAAAAGTTACAGCCATTTAAAAATGATGCAATTTGATTCCGTACACCCTTTAGGAGGGTTAAAACTGCACGCATCATGATGAAACTTGTAACAAAAATATTAGAAGAAGTTTCAAACAAACATCCAGAACTGACCATTAGGAGCGGTGTTGTGAAATTAGCAGTGCGTCCAGATTCTAAGTGACTTAATCTTTTATGTTATGTAGGAATTCAAATTTACAATTTTAAGCATAAACAATTCTTCTAAAATAAGAAAACAGGTTAACCGCTAAAGCCATCAATCAGTAAAATTGAAAGAAATATTCAGTTGATGGAACGTTTCCTGAGATATGATCTTAAATGCAGGCTAAATTGACGGTATCCAGTACATCTGACATCTTCATTTAAAACAATTTTCGCCATGCAAAACATCCTACATAAACAATAAGGCAAATGATCATGCACACAGTAGCTGGCAGATAACATTTTCCTTAAAAATAGAATGCAATCTGCCTTATCCCAGTAGACCTTGTTGGAATCAATCACTTTCACGAGACAACTCCCTAGCAAACACGTGCAAAGAAGCCTCGCGAACAATTTGATCGACAGCAATTTAATGTAGATCAAACCGTATTGTTCTCTCGTACGCCCTATCTTATCGCATTTACTGTTCGCCTTGTAGAGTCACGGTTTCTCAATGTGACGCCACAGTTTTTGGCGAACACAACAATCAGTCGACTTTTCGCCACCCAATCGAGTTATTACGAAAAATGATGAGCTGTCAAGCGATAAGCAACTGGTTGAATTTTTGACTAACGGTTTCATTCCATTTTCCTTCCTGCAGTGAGCAAGTCGACATCGATTCTGACGACAGGCCTGCATTCAAAGATAAGCAACAGCAGACGCAACTACAGCATCTTGCCATACCCCAGACAGATGGAGAATCTAGCCAACTGATACCGAAAGCTGCTACCTTTGCCGCAATGCCTGTCAAGTATAGCCACCATGGATCGGCAACAATCTTAGATCAGATTCCCGAGGATGCACAACCTACAACGAAGACCACATCAACCACACACATCAACGGTAATACGCCACGAAGGTCTTCGATAGTGATGCAGGACATCCTTTCGACACACAGGCCTTCCGCAATCATGTCTGCCCTGCGAAGAGGTTCACTAGCTTGGCTGCCTGGTAAAAGTAAAAGTGCACACCATGGACAAGACACCGAGTCCAACATGGGTAGCAAGGCATCGCTCAGCCAGATTCCCCATGGCGTTGGCGCCCACTGTGATCTTGCCATTGAGTCTCGACGAAAAAATCGACGAATCGGAGAGTAGGTAACACGTCTGGAAAGAGAATTGTTTATTTTATCGACTGATTGTTACGTTTGCTTTCAGTGATGCTTTGAGTACAGCTCTATCAGCGCTATATGCTAAGGTAATTGTAATTCTTGGGATTGCACTTCCTGTAACGGAGATATTGTCGTCTCAAATACCAGCGAACGTTTATCAAGGTTTCTACTTGTACCTCTACACCGTAAGCATCCTGTTTGTGATTTTCGTATACGCATCAAACATGAGACGAAGGGCAGTCATGACTTTGATCAAGACCTATCGTAAGAAATTGCAATTATCTCTTTTCAATGCATGATTTTAAATTGAATTATTTTTTCGCAGATGAAAAAACCAACACATTTCCGGCGAAAAAGCGTATTCCACACTTTGGCAGTTTCTATTTGCGAGTTGGTGCGATTGCATTCGGCATAGGGACAATGGTTTATTCAGGACTTGAATTTGGGCAGTACTTTGAACTACATGCGTCTCCAGGCTGCTCAAGCATCTACATAGCGCTGACACCCGTGGCACGGATGATTCTGTCCATAGTACAGATGCAGTTCATATTTTTGAACACCTCTGAGTTGGATATGGCACGTCACAAGGTGTTCGCCCGTTTCGGCCTCATGCATATGATTGCAACGAATCTCTGCGAATGGTTGTACATTCTGGTTGAGGAAACAAAGCACGAAATCCATCATCTAGCTCATACACACCATCAAACCAAAGTCGGTAAGTTCTCAAATCTAATCACCTCTATGTCAATACAACAATTACACATTTTGCAGTATCGGCCATCATCAACACGACGGCTTCAACGATTGCGTCTTCGACGAACGACGACAGTTCTGAAGAAGATGCCAACTTTTTGCATGATATAGCCTTCCAGAACCGTTCCAAGCGAGCTGCAAGTGGCGATGTCGTCGAATACGTCGACTGTCAACGGACTAACATCATGGGAACACTGGTCCAGAACGCGTCCCCATTCCTGTTTCCCTGCACTATAGAATACTCGCTTATTTGCGCTGTGATTCTTTACGAAATGTGGAAAAAGGTTAAAACTATAGCAGAAATTGATCGAACTCGAAGAAATTCGCAGAAGGCTCACACTACAGGTCACACGAAAAGTGCTCATCACTTCTCGGTAGATTGTTCTCGAGCTCATCGCGGAATGTTTGGTGGAATCATCATCACCGTTCTAACAATCATCTGTTTAATTATGTACTTTGTACTACATGACGAACCTGGATATGAGTATTTCGCGCTTCAGGAGGTCACCATCGCGGAAACTATATTGTATACGATTACAGCAGCCGGTGTAGTTATGGCTATGCTTAAGATGAGAGATCTCAAGTACTGCAAGAAGCACAACGACAAGCACGCAAGCTCAGTAAGTCTTGATTGTACTCTGCTGGTCTTGGCGCAGACGGGAGTCTACGTCTACGGAATGTTCAGCATTGTCGGTAGCTACTTCTCGATAAAGCAAGGAATCTACGGTGCTCGTGAAGGACTGATAGCCGAAATATTCAGTTTGGTGCAGACGTCTATGCAAACGCTGTTTATTCTCAATGCAGTTTGGCGAAAGTGTCGCGGTGCTCAACAAATTCGAACGAAGCCAGGAAGAGAGATAGTGACATTTCTGCTAGTGGCCAATATGGCCATGTGGTTCATCAATACCCTGGTTAAGGGGCGAGCTAGTTTCCGGCCGACTCATTTGGACTTTTTCGGCACCTGGGCATGGACGGTCATTACACACGTATCGATGCCATTGGCAATATTTTATCGCTTTCATTCGACAATTTGCCTTTTCGAGGTGTGGAAATCAACTTACAAAGTGAAAGGTAGCGAACATCATTAGACTATGATTTTTTTTTTGCTAAGTATTACTGATATGTGATATGTTTTGTACATTTTCGTAAAGCCAACCAGTGATTGTGTGTAGACGAGATTATTTTATTTATTCAGACGATAAATACATAAATAGATATATTTGATTTAGGAGCGCCGAGATTTTCTTTAATATTGATGACAGAAAAATCACATGAAGGTAAATTATCTTTAGCCGTAATTGTATTCAGTATACTGCCATTATAAGCATAGCTGTCCCATGTATACAGTCACCTCCAAAATAATGTGCCCACTTTTCTCATGAACACGCTTCATCTCTGAAGTCATTGAAAAACTCATTATATCGTATTCATATATTTTTCTAAGCATGATAATATTATTATTTTAAAGATGCATGTGTATTTTTGCAATGGATAATACACATTTTTGCAAAATTATTTTTTGAACCATACGTGGTGTAAATTTGGTGTGTCATAATAAAGTGCCCAATTGAAAATATATTATGTGTATGTAATTTTTACATCCAAACGCCCCTCGTATTCAATTTTTTTTATGTTTCCAAGTGTTTGTTGATCTTCTTACGGATTTCAGTTTTCGGTCAGAAAGATTCAGTGCGAGTTATCTAAATAACCATGGATAAAGGGCGAACACGAAATTATTGCGACACATTCAACAGGGCATAACTTTTTTACCATTGGGTAAAAATCAACCAAATTTTGCACACTTTCTCATGTGTATTGTTTACATGCTGTCAAACTCGAAGTCGTGTTTTTCGATTCAACGAAAATGGAGGTGAACCAACGCGAGTCGAGAGAACAAATTCTTTCCAAACACCTGGAATTTCCTGACCTGTCGCACCGGCAGTTGGGAAAAATGTTGAACATTCACCATTCAACCGTCTCCAGAGTGTTGAAGCGGTTCCAGGAGCGGTTGACGTTGGACCACGGCAAAGGAGCTGGAAGAAAACCGGGACCGGAGAACAAAAGGACGGAGGGAAAGGTGAAGCGGATGATTAAAGCAAATCCCAACGTCTCAAGCCGTGATTTGGCTAAAAAGATCGGCATGTCGCAGAGCTACGTCCAGAATGCAAAGAAGAGAGCTGGACTACATACATACAAGGTACAGAACTTCCCAAACCGCGATGAGCGGCAACAATCGACGGCTAAAACTCGGGCACGGAAGCTCTACGAGAAGATGCTGACAAAATATGGCTGCTGTGTGATGGACGACGAAACGTATATAAAAGCCGATTTTAAGCAAATTCCGGGGTTGGAGTTTTTCACCGGCAAGAGCAAGTTCTATGTGGACGACAAATTTAAGAAGAAGAAAATGTCGAAGTTCGCCTCCAAATATCTCATTTGGCAGGCCATCTGCTCTTGCGGACTGAGGAGTGACAAAGGGCACAGTAAATGGCAAGATCTACAAATCTGAGTGCCTCGAGAAGCGCCTTTTGCCGTTCTTGCAGCAGCACGACGAAGCTCCGCTATTTTGGCCAGATTTGGCATCATGTCACTATTCTAAAAGTGTCCTGAAGTGGTATGAGGCCAATTCTGTCCATTTTGTTCCAAAGGACATGAATCCGCCAAACTGTCCGGAGCTGCGCCCGGTGGAGCAGTACTGGGCAATGATGAAGCGGGAACTTCGGAAGAGCAAGAAGACAGTCAAAGACGAGAAGGACATGTTAAGAAAATGGAAAAAAAAACTGAGAAACTGGTACAGGATGACACTGTAAAGACTTTGATGGAGGGCATCAAGGGAAAATGCGTTCAATTTTACACTCAAGGCTCCATCGATTAACTTTTCTTTTGATTTTTGAAGTAAATATATGTATAAAACTACCCTAAAACTTTGGTTTGATTCTAAACATTATAAGAAAATTGGCATGACATTTTCGGTGTCGCAATAATTTCGTGTTCGCCCTTTAATACGGTGGCAAGCAAAACTATTCCCTTGCAGATCCGAAAATGTGTTATTCGTGACATCGAGAAAGGTGAATCGCATCGCAAGATTGGTGAAAAGTATGGATACAGCAAAGCAGCGGTTACCAAACTTTTCGCAAAGTACAAAACCTATGGTTCAGTAGCTGATCGCCCAGGAAGGGGAAGGAAACGTAGAACAGATTCCCGAACAGATGCGAGAATCATTCGAGAAATTAAGAAAAATCCGAAGGTTACCCTCAGGGAGATCAAGGAAGTGATTCAACAACCGATCTCGGACAGTAGACGCAGAAGGATCGCTGAACACGGTATGAAGAGCAGGTTTTGTACGAAGTTGCCTTTTATTAGCAAAGTCAACAAAGCGAAATGACTCAAATTTGCTCGGGAACATGCTGATAAATCTTTAGAATACTGGAAGACTGTGTTGTGGACTGATGAGTCCAAATTCGAGTTGTTCAACAGCAAAAAACGAGCTCGTGTATGGCGTAGACCTGGAGAGGCGCTTCATGATCGACATATCCAGGGCACAGTTAAGCATTGTGGAGGGAACGTGATGGTGTGGGGGTGTTTTTCTTGGGCGGGTGTTGGTGCTTTGGTGAAAATCGATGGTATTATGACAGCAGATTCCTACATCGACATATTGCGTGAGAATTTGGAGGTTTCGTTGGTTAAAACTGGGCTGGAAAACAACTTTGTGTTCCAGCAAGATAATGACCCAAAACATACCGCGAAGAAGTCAAAGGCATTCTTCCGTTCCTGCCGTATTAAACCTATGGCATGGCCCCCACAGAGTCCAGATCTGAACCCAATAGAGAATCTGTGGGCCATCTTGGATTTACGAGTTGATAAGACAGGAGTTACCAACAAACATAACTATGTTCAAGCTCTTTAGAACACCTGGGAAGATCTTGATCCACAACACCTGAAGAATCTGGTGGAGAGTATGCCGAAACGTTTGCAAAAACTGTTGAAGGCCAGGGGAGGACACATCAACTACTGATCACTCAACAGACTGGATCTACAACTTGTTTTTTTTTTTAAGAAAATAAGAAGTGGGCACTTTATTTTGACATGCATAATTTCTACAATAGTTTGATCTTTCTTGAAGAAAAAAATGAATTTACAGGACAAGTGTTTTTTTTATGTACCAGACAAGAAAAGAACATAATAAATATGCCATCAAAACAACAAAACTTAGAATTTTTCTCTTATTTTACAGTTTGCTGCACAAAAAGGAGAAACTGGGGTAGGTGGGCACTTTTTTCTGGCGGTGACTGTATATGGAATCCCATAGAACATGGGACAATTATGCGTATAACGGCAATATACATTACGCAAAAAGTCCTTGCTATCCCAATAATAAGCATTAAAATTTGAAGCCTAAATGCTAAATTCTCTAAAGTCCATATTTTTCATGCAATTAAACCACCATTATTCTTTACACTAATAAGAAATCACTGATTTCAACTGATGTATTGAAAACTGTTTTGGTTTGAATAGATTTAGTATTATAATTTTCGTTTGTCCTCTTTGTTTATTCGGATAGCGCTGTACTACGTTCGCTATACCATGTTTCACGTATTGCTCCTATAACTCCCGTATCTTCCCTCAATTATGCCCGTGCAGGACACTCCACCGATAGATGCTTAACATCTAGCTCCGCTCCACATCCTTGGCATTGGCCAAACTGCCGCTTAGCCTGGGTGCATGAGTGAGCAATGTATATCCTATCATCAGACGATTCTGAATCTTCTGATTTCGAGGGTTGAGCGTATCCTTCCACTCTTGTGTAGTATTTGAGTGATACAAAGTAGAAATGCATCACGGTTATTGTTCCAAAATGCCTCCCAAGCGCATCCAGAGGTCCGTTTCTCCCAGCAGCTTACGGCTGGCCTACAATGGATACGTTACGGATGCTTTTGCGTGAATTTGACAGATTTCTCATAGGTTTTCAGTCAAATTTATCTGTGGCTTTTCGCTTGGCGTTTGAAATATATTGTTGAGGAAGAGCCGGATTTACCGCACAGGGCATCTGCGTACGTTTCGGATTACCGGAAAAGCATCGACCACGAGCTTTAGAACAAACGAAAACTTTTACTCTACGGATCTGTATTCATCGGTGAACAAAGTTCAATGAAACATTAAGCTGTCGATGTTTGTTTGTTGTAATTTTTGCGCCGTTTTCATCAACTGTTTTTTTCGTGTACGGGTTATCGTAAATCTATTTTTTCGGTTGTGTCCGTTTGCATGACTGCGTCGGTGATCAGTAATTGGTGAAGTTTACCGTGAAAACCTTCGTTAATGTGTATTTTTCGCGTTGTGAAATTCAATGAAGTGGAACTAATTTCGTTCGGTTCGGACATCTTGTGTTGACTTCTGTGTTGGACCACTCACAATTACACGCACTGCTATTTCAACTCCGTCGCTCGAACGACAACCCGTTAATAGGCGATTTAAAGCAATAGGGCATTGCATACGACGTGCAACAGTTGAAGTGGAATATTTTGCGTGGCCGAGCGCTACCGTGCTCTCCACCGCATCATGTCGAATTCTGCCTGTGATCACTGTGCGAAGCCAATATAAGGTGAGGAGGATTCTGTCACCTGCATGGCCTTCTGCGAGAGGATGGTTCATCTGAATTGTACTGGCAATAAGACAAAGAAGCTGAACAAGTCATTCGTCAAAATCGTCCATGAAAACCCAAACCTTTTGTGGATGTGCGACGAGTGCGTGAAATTAATGAAGATGGCTCAATTCAAAACTTCTGTCTCTTCGTTCGGTGAAGCAATTAAAGCAATTACCGAAAAACAAGAGTCCGTGCATGCTGAGATCAAAGAGCAACTGGCTGAACAAGGTCAACAAATCGCCCAGTTGTCAAGACGAATGACACCATTAACACCGATGGTGCAAGGACCTAGTGTGATTTCTAGTCAACCAACTCCGAAAAGGCGCCGCGACGAAGAGCTGGCCATCAATAAGCCGCTTCTTGGCGGTACTAGGATCGTGGCCGACACTGGCGTGATAACCGTCCCTGAGCCTGTTGAGCTGTCTTGGGTGTATCTTTCTCGTATCCACCCGGGTGTCCAACCGGAAGCGGTTGAAAGACTAGTGAAAGATTTTTTAGGGGGCATTGACACAATCAAAGCCGTTCCACTAGTAAAACGAGGGGCCGATATGACTCGCATGAGTTTTATTTCATACAATAAGAGAAACAAAAAAATTAAAATTGGGATTGATCCCAAGTTCCGTGAAATGGCATTGAATGCGGAAACCTGACCAAAAGGATTAATGTTTCGTGAGTTCGATGATCATACCTCAAAAAACTTATGACCGCCTCAAACGAATACTCCTACCATTCGGATTTCTCGCGAAACAGAAGGGTCTGCAATTCGACACCTGTTTCCGAAATGGATCTCCATTAACCCCAAAGCGAATGTCATACAGTAATCAGCGCCGCAACACACTCTGTTCCAGCCAGAACGCACTGCCTGTCGCCCCATGGGGGCCGCTCGACCCAGTCGCGCCAACTGTTTTCCGCCAACATCATCGCCCTGTTTCCTGCCATCAGAGCCGTTCTGGCCGTTGCGGTCGAGTCTGGTGTAGGGGTCTCCCAACAACCACTCTCAGGCAAGTACGATAAAATTTCCACATCTTCGCTTCCTGAATTTCATCCCGTTTCCAGCGGTGGTTCATCAATGAAAGTATCGAGTCGTCACCCATCCGGACACCAAAACATGCAGACAACGGAACGCACGTCACACAGCTTGATGGAAGCCCCCAAGCCCCCCGACACAGTCGAGATCCGCTGCTCTTCTGCTGACTGTTCCAGCCTTCCAATCCGTTTCGATCCTGTGTTCGGAGCTGGTGAGGGGGTCTTCCAACTTGCTATCCCAGGCAAGTACGATCAAATTTCCACTTCTTCGCTTCGTGAATACCATCCAGTTCCCAGTGGTGGATCAGTGCAATCATCGAGTCATCGCCAATCGGTCATCACAACATGCATACAACGGAACGCACGTTACCCCCGGTCGTGCCACTCATCCAGCGGGACCAAATAACATCTGATCCCGTCAGCAAAGAGCTTTACGCGCTGTGGCCAATCCAGATTCAAATTCCCTTTGTCCAGGTAATGCTAGAATTAGTATATGTCCAGCCGAAGTCATGAATGGTACTGCACGTCAATCAAGGAGCTCAATTTTCAGATCGATTCGTCTCATGATCTTTCAAATTCAGCTACTCCTGTTTGCAACAATCCGGCTGCAGATGGCGCTCATCAATTAACGGTGTACTACCAGAACGTTCGGGGCTTACGCACAAAAATTGAAGAAGTTTTCGTAGCTGTTTCGTCTTGTCACTATGACGTCATAGTTCTTACGGAAACATGGCTTGAGGATAGAATATTCTCAGCCCAGCTTTTTGGAGAGTCATACACCGTGTACAGAACGGATCGCAACAATTCAAATAGTCATAAATCACGTGGAGGGGGAGTGTTGATCGCTATCTCAACTAATTTCAACGGCTATGTCGATCCCACCCCAGTGAATGTTGCATTGGAACAGCTGTGAGTAAGGCTAAAGATGCGTCGCTATTCTATCAGTATTGGTGTTGTTTATCTACCACCCGATCGCAAGAATGATTTACTCAGCGCGAATCACCATATCGAGTCCATTGAAGCAATTCATTCAAATCTGCACACTACCAAAATGACATGTAGATTTCTGTCTCCTGAGACCGACACATGCAAGCGTCCTTTAGCACATAAGAATGAGTTGAAAGAGATGAGAAAATAAATTCAATCAAACACATCTTTTGTCGAATTGCGTATGTGTCAGTTTCATGAGACACAATTTTACACGAAATCTTCCTTTACGTTCCCCGACTTTTTACAAACATGAATTACGTTTCGTGTTAAATTCCTAATTTCTAAGTGTGTGGGAAATAATGATCATGCTATTTTGCTTGGCGACTATAATCAATCGGGTCTTGTTTGGTACGCACCTAGTAATGATCGTCCTTCTCTAGATGTATTGCAGTCAAATATCTCTGCTGCTTGCGCTTCGTTACTTGATGGATGTAGTCTTCATGGTCTGTTTCAAGTTAACCACATTTACAATCAGAACGCTCGAGTCCCGGATTTCGCTCTGGTGAATGAAAAAACGCTTGCTGTATGCCAGATTGAAGAAGCTGTAGAACCGCTTTCCCTTCTTGATTCCAATCATCCCGCTTTAGTAGTAAGGGCAACTCTCTCACAGCCAATTGTATTTGGAAGCATTCCGAATGACCGAGGGCTTGATTTCCGTCGTGCCGATTTTGAAGGATTAATAGAAGCGCTCCGTGAAACTGACTCGCACATCCTAGAATCCACGGAAGACATTCATGTTGCTGTAGCATACTTCACCAACGTGTTGAAGACTTACTTGGTTGATTTTGTGCCACTGCGTAGGCCGTCTCTTAAGCCACCTTGGGAGCACCACGAACCTACTGCCAGTCTCGTTGCCCTTTGCCAAGCATCATTTCGCACGTGCAAGTAATAATTATCGCACGTATAGCCGTTTCCTGTATAAGCGCTACTGTATACGCACTCAGGAAAATCTTCGCCGACAGCCACGACATTTTTGGAAGTTTGTTAACACTAAACGGAAGGAGAATGGATTGCCCGTTGAGATGTTTCTGGGTAACAAAGTCTCCACATCCGCATCGGAAAAGTGCAATTTATTTGCAACTCACTTCAGACGTGCTTTTTCTGATTCTCCTTCGTCTATACATCAAATTGCAGACGCTTGTATAGACACACCTAGTGACGTGTGCTTCCTAAATAGCTTTGAGATCACGACCCATCAAGTAAACACTGCAATGAATAAATTGAAAGACTCTGCATCCAGTCCTGATGGCATACCGTCATATATCCATAAAAAATGCAGCAATAGTTGATTTCCCCTCTCGTGAAACTTTTCAACATTTCATTACGGCAGCATGTATTTCCTGAAAGTTGGAAGACGTCAGTTTTGTTCCCTGTGTTTAAAAAAGGAGATCGACAGAACATCGAGAATTTCAGAAGCATAACTTCGTTGTGTGCTTGTTCAAAAGTTTTTGAAATCATAATGAACGAGGTACTTTTCGACTCGTGAAAGAATTACATCTCTACGGATCAGTATAGTTTCTTTCCCAAGAGATCAACCTCGATAAATCTCATCCAATTTGCCTCGTTTTGCATACGCAACACTGACGCTAGTGCACAGATCGAAACTTCCTACACTGATTTCAAATCTACTTTTGATCGAGTTGACCATGGGATACTACTTGAACGCCTACGAAGAATTGGTATCTCTGCGGACCTCGTCAGCTGGTTTGAATAATACCTTGAAAACCGTAGGCTCACCGTTAAAATAGGATTAGAGTCTTCAGAAGCATTCTCAAATTCATCCAGCGTACCACAAGGGAGCAATCTTGGCCCTTTGTTATTCTCACTCTTCATTAACGAGCTTTCTACCGTATTACCATCTGGTTGCCGTGTGTTTTACGCGGATGACGTCAAAATCTACATGGTGATCAAAAATATCCAGGACTGCTATGCTCTGCAACTGTTGTTGGATCGGTTTGCTGATTGGTGCACCGGAAACATGCTGACGTTAAGCATCCACAAATGCAACATCATCATTTTACGACGATATTATCAGCAAAGCGAATCGACAGCTGGGTTTCATTTTTAAAATATCTAGTGAATTTAAAGATCCTATCTGCCTTCGGTCTTTATACTGTGCTCTGGTGCGATCGATTTTGGAATCCAACTCTGTTGTGTGGTGCCCATACCAGGCAACATGGATAGCTAAGATCGAAGCAATTCAAAGAAGATTCGTGAGATATGCCCTGCGTCGACTACCGTGGCGTGACCCGTTGAACCTTCCACGATACGAAGATAGATGCAGATAGCTGGGACTACAGACATTGGACCAAAGACGGAATATTGCGCAAGCTGTTTTCGTTGCCAATACACTTACAGGTGGAATTGAGTCACCGGAGCTATTAAGCCAGCTCAACCTCTACGCTCCTGAACGAATGCTTTGCCAATGGGACTTCTTGCTGCTTGAACCCCGTAATTCATCATATGGACTTCATGACCCTGTCCGGTTCATGTCAGCTAGGTTCAACGTTGTCTATTTTCTATTCGACTTCAATTGTACTCTGGCAACATTCAAGCGCAGACTGGCAGAATGGCATGGATAGTACGAGAAGGATAGATTAATGAGCAAGTTTTTGTTCCTCCAATTGATTCACGACGAGGACTGCTCCGAACTATGGATGTTTCTTATTTTATACTTTGACCATACTCTACGTTTGTAATCTTGTTTATTTTAATTATGTTTATGAGTGTGCATCTAAGCAATGTTTTGTTGTATTGTATTGTATTATACTGTATTGTATTGAAAAAGATATGGGGTTTTTACGCCAAGTCAAAACAGCTTTCCCCCGTCATAAACAAAATCATTAAGACCACCTTAGGTCAGATGGAATATATATAGTATAATAAATAACCGAAAAAAAAGTATCACTATCTCTTTCTCTTCGCGCTTCCAGCGCTTGGTGTGTCGGTTCACCCAAGGTAAATAAAATGTATAGCGTGATGAATAAGTAGATGATGAGGGGCGAGAAATCGCTGATTCTCTTCACTCCTCCTCAATGATTGGCCCTCACCCTACCCCAACTGATCGTAGGTGTCTTGCGAACTGATGATGTTTAACTATTCCCCCACGGTTTCGTAAGAACGACTGCCTTGATCTTCTCCGTAGATCCGTGCTTAACAATGCCACTTGTGTCGAGATTGGCAAGTTCTCATGGTATGCACATAACTTGTCTCAGTACTCTTCGCCGAGTCAGCACTTTTCCCCGCCGCCAAATGATCCGAAAAAACTTCTCAAAAGAATCTACCGTACTATCCATAACGGGTCGTGGAGAGGGTCGATCGATGGCTTTTTCATGATTTCTCCTGGATAGATTTTTAGTTGGCATGAAAGAGAACCATTAGCCACAATGGCCGCTCTGGCAACCTCTGGGGTGTTCCGGGGGAACCTGTAGGAGATGTTTTGCGCCAAACTACGTAGAGCGATGGTTTTTTCTTCATGAGACTTTCGGTAGGCCTGAAAAGAACCATTAGCCACATTGGCCTCTCTCGGAACCTCTTAGGTGCCCCGGGAGAACCTGTAGGATGGGACATTTGTGTTTTTGCACCAAACCACGTCGTGTGACAGCTCTTTATTTTTATTTCACCTGGAGAGTCCTTCGGTAGGCATGAAAAGAATAATTTATCACAATGGCCCATCCGGAAACCTCTGTGGTGATTTGGCGAAACTTATAGGAAAGGACATTTATATTTTTGTACCAAACCCCAGTAGTTCCCTGAGAGACCACTGTAACCAATGGTTCTTTTCATGACAACCGAAATCACGAAGAAAGAGCCATCGCAATTGACTATGTTTATGACGATCACCGAATCTGTCAAACTGATGATGGAGCACTAGTTTAGCAGCGACCAGGGGCCTGGCAACCCTATCCCATTTACTTGCCTTTGACAGTATGCAACATATCGCGGACCTTATTTGAATAAGGCCCGTCTGGCGTTTGTTACTACGGGTAGGAACCCCAGTATTGTTCACAAACAATGAATCTTTTGACGTTTGGATGTTAGAGATGTTGGCTACAGGACAATGGCTGTCCGCCAGGTCCCTGGCAGCGACCGATACAGAACACGGTAACAAGATATACACACTTTTTTTACCGGAATACTGTAAAATTTCACCAAAATCCGGTAAATCAGATTACCGAACGTTCAGCTGTTGAAAGTTCGGTAAAAAATTACCGAATACTGTAAAATTTTCTAAGTGTGTAGTAGCGACCGGTGCGAGATTGAGTGACTAAACCAAAATGACAGCTCGATGCGCTATAGTATTTTAGTCGCCCAGATAGTTGCGCCCGATACGGATGCTCTTAGTGTCTTTCTTTCTTTCTTTTTCTTTCTTTTTAAAGTCTTTCTCTCTTTCTATTCGCGCATCCGCACAACGTCGGTTGCGCGAATAGAAAGACATTGCTGATTCTCCTTAGTTGTATCTGGCATCAGTTATAAAAACCGTCACTGATTCCATTTTCAATTGGTACCCTACACTCAACGAAATAAACTTTCGATATTCATAAGATTGCATTATGATTATTTGCCACAAGAAATCAGTATGAAATTCATTAATTTGCCTTGACCACTAGTATATATCAACACTTGTATTATGGTTTCAGTTGAAAACCGAATTTATTAACCCTCCGGAAAGCTATGTCCGAGTGCGAACCGAACCAACCTCGAGTACCGAATGCCCTCGAGTATATAGCTCCCTGAAAGGTAGAGCCTTTAAGGTCCCATAAGCGTTCTCTAAAACCATTCCAACACTGAAACAGCAAACACGGTGTGCAAAGGACAATGTAGACACAGTGGTCCTTATTACGGGTGTCACTTCACGGTGCAAACTAAGTGAAGTGGACACAACCTTATCACGGGAGTCACTTTAGTGATAACAGAGTTCATCCGAAGTTACTACTCCTGGTGGTTATAACTTCACTAAAATTATATTGTCAGTGACATTTTTTGCGGATTTTTGCTTTTCCCTTAATTTTCAATGGTGAAAAGCACTCACGCAAATGGAGCGATGCCATTTTTTTTTGCTTTAGTTGTTTAGTAGATAGTTTGCCGTTCCTTGATGGAATCAAGCTTCCAGTAGGGCTCCTCCTGAACCTCCGGGAGACCCGGAACAAAAGTTTTCTTAGAACTAAAAATACTGTTGCAAGCGTTCTTTGAATATATTTGCGCATATGATTTTAACATGTACCCTCAGGACAACCAGGTGACCTTTAAGATGATTTAAAACATTGGCAAAAACGGTTAATTTATTAAACTTATCTTGAAAATCTGCTGTTTTTATTAAGTTCATCTAAGAGATTTGAATTTACAGTTTTGTCCTAAAAATTAACCCTCAGGTCCACCGGGCAGCCTTCCAGATGATCTGGAGTATCCGTGGATGTAGTTTATTTACTAAATTAACTTAAAAAACGCTATCGGATCAAGGAAACAAAACAGTTTATTTGGTCAAGGGGGTCAAGAGAGTCAAGTAAGGGATATTTTCTCAGGCGAATCTATAGAGTAATTCTCGACTACTATTCTCGTTGCAGATTTAGTGGTTTAATTTCAACGGTACGTTAACGGCCAAACATAAAAGTTTGTTATTTCACTGAGCTAGGAATTAAAACTTCAGTTTGATGGTCAGCATCTGCACAGGGAATTTTTTGCTTTGAATTAGATATAAAGGTATGAGAGGCCAGTCAAGATGTGCCGATTCCGGTTACTAATGTCCATACTTTTGGAACTCCCATTCCCTGTTATCCAAAGGACAAACCTGTCTCGTCTTCAACCAACGGGAGATACAGTGAAAGTGGAATGCGTGCTATTTTCATAGATAGGGAAGGATTCATTAGCAAAATGCTACTGTCGAATAAGTTGAAACACTTACATTACATACACCCCAAGCAACAGTGCACTCTTCGCTGGTAGCTGATGCTTGATTTGCCTGACATTCAATACATAAGTCCATAATGTGATTACGGCAAATGGCGCAGTTGTCCACTACGATATCTGAGAAAAAAAAAGTTTAATCAATTGGAACAACAATTTACAGTTTAAAAACAAACATGTATCGGCTATTCAATATCATAAAAACCCTACCAACCAGGAAGTCAATTCGAGGTTAGTTCCAAGGTTGATAGTTCAAGAACAATATTTGGGAAACTATAGCAAATTAAACTTACCCCAGGCCCACAAAGCCACAGCATTCCACTAAAAAGAAGTAAAATAAATTCAAATGTTGCAATTGCAACGAAATACAGAGACTGATTTCCGATTTCTTAAACGTGTATTTGTTTTTGGATCAACGATGACGACGTTAAAAAATCCCTATTGAATAAATAAGCATAGTGGGATTTATGTGTTTTGTGTTGTACATAGTTGTTTGTCGTTTTGTATGATTTTCATATATAATTTTGTTTTTAACTGATAGATAAATTCTTATGTATAATGGCATTTTGAAGACTTACGTTTAGTGTCTCGTTCCTATATGTTCTTCGTTTAGCTCAAAGATCGTTGTTGGAGTGGCTGCATTTAATGTTTTATCTTCGTTAAAGTTTGATTTGCATGCCCAATTTAGTTTCTAAGACAGCAGCTACTGTAATTTTCATAATAATTAGCATAATTAGGTAAGAAGCATGAATTAACCTCTGCATGAACTAACCGATGTGTCCGTACTAATTTCACTTGTTTTATCGCCTACTAATCCACTTTTCACTGTGATATATTAATTTTCTAACACTACTAACTTTTCGCAACTAGGATATTTCCAATTAACTAGGTTTAAGTAGCAAATACTAGGTATAATAATCAATTTTAGTGGAATTGTTCGACAACACGTTGCATTTTGCATGTCTTTTGTCTTCAATGTTTTTTATCTCCTCTTTTCCTTATCATCCCTTCCTGTCAGCTGACGGCTGACAGCTGACACTGACACTGACACGCGAAGCAACGCAGCGGCGCGTCTGCGTAGCGGCACGTCGGCGTAAAACAATGAGAGTTGATGTAAGGTGTGGATAACTACAGGCTCATTTGGAAATGGTGATTGGATTCGTGGTGCAGCGCAATGAATGTTGCGACACTCCCCCTCAGTACTCGGGATCACTGGTCCGACGTACTTACAGTTGCACCGACGTCCAACACTGCTAGCTTCACGGCTGGTCTCTCGAAGAGTGCTGTTGCTGTCTTCACCACAGCTCGACGAACCTGACCATCCTTCGATTGGATAGCGCGAACTACACGACCTTTCGGCCAGCAGTTCCTCGGTAGCGCCTCGTCTACGATGACGACGATGTCCCCTTCCGCTATGGGCTTGACGCTGGCAAACCATTTCGTCCTTCGGGTCAGGGTTGGCAGGTACTCGGATACCCAGCGTCGCCAGAATCGGTTAGCGTAGATCTGAGACGTCTTCCAAGTGTGCTTGAGGGCGTAGGTGCTATCATCAAACGCGATCGGGGGCTTAGAACCGTCTGACGATCCGAGCAAAAAGTGGTTCGGTGTGAGTGCTTGTGAGTGCTCGTCGTCCAAGGGCAGTTCGGTTAAGGGACGTGAGTTGACGATCAGCTCGATCTCCGTCAACATGTTCCGTAGTATTTCGTCTGTGGGTGTGCGTGTGAGTTGGGTGTGCTTTAGGGCTTTCTTCACGGTCTGGACAAGTCGTTCCCAGGCTCCGCCGAAGTGTGGAGAAGCAGGCGGGTTGAACGACCACTTGGTGTTGGCGG
The DNA here is from genome assembly GCA_024533555.2 of Aedes koreicus. Classification (NCBI taxonomy): domain Eukaryota; kingdom Metazoa; phylum Arthropoda; class Insecta; order Diptera; family Culicidae; genus Aedes; species Aedes koreicus. Next base: position 160,019 of record JAHHFK020003307.1, read on the forward strand.
TGACGAAATGTTCCATCAGCTTATCCTGATTCACTTGCTGCAGCGCTTCCTTTAGCTCCCGGTTGGCTCCGATAAAGTTGGTGCCTCGGTCGCTGACTATTTCCAGAGGGGCACCTCTTCTGGCGATGAAGTTACGAAGGGCGAGGATACACGAGTCCGTAGTGAGGCTATTGGCGACCTCGATATGCACGGCTCGCACAGTGAGGCAAGTGATCAACACTCCCCAGCGTTTCTCGGTCCTCCGGCCAACAACCACGTTTATCGGCCCGAAGTAGTCGATACCGATGTAGGAGAATGGGCGGCAGAAGGCTTTCAGTCGCGCAGGTGGTAGAGCAGACATTTCCGGTGTGGCTGGTTTCGCATCGCGGTTCTTGCAGAGCTGACATTGATTGCGTACACGATTGTACGTAGAGCGGAGTTGCGGCACGTAGAACTTTCGCCGGATGTCGTTGAGGGCAGTCTGGTGGTTCATGTGGCAGTACCGTTGGTGAACGCTGGCTACAATCAGGTCAGTTACCATGTGATGCTTGGGCAGCAGTATTGGGTGCTTCGTTCCCTCGTCCACAACTTCGCAGGCGTCTATACGACCCTTCATACGCAGCAATCCGTCTCCGTCCAGGTAAGGACTGAGCTTGTACAGCGAGCTATTCTTCGGCAACGGCTTACTCCTCGGCGAATGTTTCGGCTCTTTCAGTAGATCGATCTCGTAGGCGAACTCAGCATCCTGCACCATCTTGAAAATCAACACTTCTGCTGACTTCAGCTCCTCCTGCGTTAGCGGACCAGTGACGATATGTTTCTTCGCCAGTCTCTTACGCAGATTCGCCGGATACCTTCGCACGTATGCCACACGCCGCAGCAGAACCTTCCACGTTGAAAAGTCCACCCATCGAAAAACTGCAGGCTGCGCAAAGTGATGGAGCATCCGCGGCCGCATTTCTTCTGTGGTTTCTTCGAACTCCGACGGTTGCGCTGGCAAGTGTTCACTCGACTTCCACAAGAATTCTGGAGCTCGGAACCACCGACTTGAAGGTGACAGATCCGGCGATTTTTGCCACTTAGTAGCGTCGTCGGCGACGTTCAGTTTGGTCGCGATCCAGTTCCACTCCTTCGTCTCCGTCACTTCCAGCAATTCACTGACACGCACTCCTACGAATTGGCTGTAATTTCGGTGGTCCGAATTAAGCCAGCAGAGAACGTCCCGAGCATCCGACCAGAAGAACCTCTGCGCGGGCTTCAGCTTGTGGGTTTCCATGATGTCGTTCGCCAAACGAGCTCCGGTTATCGCTGCCTGAAGTTCTAGCTTAGGGATCGACACGAACCGCAATGGAGCTACTCGTGCCTTCGCGCCGACAAGCGCGCATTCCACTACGCCATTCTCTTCAAATCGCAGATACGCAACCGCCGCATATCCGTTTTCCGACGCATCCACGAACACATGAAGCTGGATCACATTATGCTGTCCGACGCTGGTCTTCATCCGGTAACACCTTGGCACGCTAACGTTCTCCATATGTGGCAGAACTTGCCGCCACTTCCTCCATTTCTTGAGCTGTTCGTCCTTGATCTGTTCGTCCTTGATCTGTTTGTCCCAGTCGACGCGACTTCGCCAAATCTCCTGCAGCAGCATTTTCAGGAACATAAGAAAGTTCGCCAGCAGTCCCAGCGGATCGTAGATCATCATCAGCGTGCTCAAGATCTGTCGTTTAGTCGGCACGATGCGACCCTGGAGTAAATCCGCGCTAATGCGTGGCGATACCTTGTAGGTGAACGTATCGGTGGCGGTACACCACCACATGCCGAGAACTTTCTCTGTGCCCATCTCGCTGGAAAGATTCAGGCTTTTCTCGCCGGGCTTCGCTTCTAACTCCTGCAGCACACGTTTTGAGTTCGACAGCCAGTTACGAATCTCGAATCCTGCTTCCGCGTGAACAAAACGGACATCCTTCGCCAGTTTCACAGCATCCTCTTCAGTCTCCTCACTAGACAGCATGTCGTCGACGTAGTGTTCGTTGACTATCGCCTCAGCCGCCCTCGGAAATTGTTCTTGAAACCTTCGCGCGTTGTGATTTTTCACGTACTGCGCGCAGCTTGGCGAACACGTAGCCCCGAACGTCATCACCTTCATCGCGTAGACATCTGGACTTCGGTCTTGCTCGCCGTCACGCCACAGGAATCGCTGGCATTGCTGGTCGTCCCTGTTCACCATCACTTGGTGGAACATTTCCCGAATATCGCCGGTGACGGCAATCCGGAATTCTCGGAAACGCCGTAGCACCGATGGAAGAGACGTGAGCTGATCTGGACCGGTCAGCAGAAAAGAGTTCAGTGACGTTCCTGCCACTTTTGCTGCCGCATCCCACACGATCCGCAGTTTTCCTGGCTTGTTAGGGTTCACCACGGGGAAGATGGGAAGATACCACATGCGTGGAAAATGTTCTGATAGCTGGCTCTCCGTCAGTTTCTCGATGTACCCGCTGTGTACGTAGTCCCGGATCTTCTGCTTCAGCGCTTCAGCCAGTTGAGGTTCACGCTGCATCCGCTTCTCCAAACATAACAGCCGCCGCATAGCCATTGACTTGCTGTCCGGAAGTCGGACATCATCATATCGCCACAGCAAACCTGTTTCGTACCGCTTCTCCTTCAGTTGGGTTAGTGATACCAGCAGCTGCTCAGCTCGCTCGTCGTCCTTCGATAATAGCGGTTTGATAGGGCTCATTACTCCTTGGCTGTCCAGCGAGAAATAGGCTTTCACGGCGTTGTGAAGCTCGGTGTCGTTCCGCTCACTGCACTCGCACAAGTGGAAGCTGTGGTGTCCCGTGAAGTCCACCGCTGATTGTGCTGCTGTTGAGCAAGGCCCAAACACTATCCAGCCTAGACGAGTTCTAGTGGCGATTGGTTCGTTGATTCCTCCTTCTCTGCTATCCAGCGCATGACCCAGGCGAATATTGTCCATTCCAATGAGCATACGCGGCCGAATATTGCGGTAAGAATCAGCCGGTAAATCTTTCAGGTGGTGATACCGCCGCGCCAATTCTTCCATCGCGAGGGTTTGTCGTGGTAGAGAGAGACTGTTCACGGTGTGCACCTTGGGAATCCAGTGGATATTCGACTCGTACGCTCCGGAAATCGCCAGCGCCAGCATCACAGAATTCGTTTCTTGACGCTGATGGTCCGCGGTCCATCCCAAGCACAAGGGGTACGATTCGCCTTCAAGATCTAACTCTTTCAGCAAACTGTGTTCTATCATCGTTGCAGATGAGCCGTCGTCCAGGAAGGCGAAGGTGCGTACGGACTTCCCTCTTCCGTGGAGGAGTACTGGGACGTATCGGAAAAGAACTTTGCTGATCTTACTCACATGAGTGTTGCACGTCTCGGTGTGCGACGCAGCAGCAGTTTGAGGAGTCGACGGTTGAGAGTTCTCCTGTCGCTGGTATCTGGAGTCATCGTGCAGCAGCTCGTGATGCATGTACGTGCAACCGTTCCTTCCGCAGGCTTGCTTTACTGCACATGCTCCGAAATGTTTAAGCAGACACTTCCGGCACAGCTTGCTCTGCTTCAGCGCAGTCCATCGTGCACTAACACTCATTTCACGGAACGCCTTACACGATCCCACGCTACTGCAGCCTCCTTGGCAAATGACGCACTGCTTGCTGGTTGGCTTCGGCGAAATCTTCGGCGTACTCGTTGGGCTTGATGCCTGGCTTGAGCTGGATTCGTGATGAAAGTACACTTCCTCCTTCCGACTCCGCTTGTCCGGCTTGCCGACGTTCGCACTGATAGACGATGGAACCGTTACTACGCATGCTGCCTCCACTAGCGTACCCAGCCAGGTACTGAAGTCCGCCAGCGTAACCGCTTGCAGTGTTTGTCGATACTTCGCCCAATCAAGCTTGATAGTTGGCGGCAATCTCTCCACCAGCTCTTGAAGAAGCGCCACGTTGCACAGATGCTCGTTCAAACCGCAGGCCACAATCGTCGCGCACATGTTCTGGACTGCTACTCCGAAGTCGATTAGAGTTCCAAGTTTCTCCGTCTTCGGCGCAGGCATTTCCCGAATCTTGCATACTAGCGAGTGGACGATCACCTCCGGGCGACCAAACAGGGTACGTAGCGTGCTGATCACTCCTCCAAGTCCGGCAGGATACAACAATCTACTTCTTACCACCTCGAGAGCCTTTCCTTTCAGGCTCCGCTGAAGCCGAAGTAGATTCTCCTCGTCGCTGAAACCGCACATTCTGGTGGTGCTTTCATACGTGGCAATAAACAGCGGCCACTCCTCGGGATTGCCGGTGAAGATGGGAAGTTCCTTCGCCACTGCTTGCCGTGCAGCAAGTTGACTCCTGCTAAGCTCGTGTGAACCATTCATCGACGAAAGACCAGAATGATGATTCGGATCAAATGGGTTCGCGTTGACGTTCAAGCCGCTGGAATTTGCTCCTGCTGTGTTGTTGTTGTCAATCTCCATCGCCCTTAATCGTCCTTCAAGGCGCTTCGTCTCCAGTTCCTGTTTCTTCGCCATTTCCTGAAGCTGCTGTTCAATCCGCTCGATCACCTTGCTCACATCTGTCGCTGAACGGCTTTCGCCCCCTAACGTGGTAGAATTCGCAATAGGGGGAGCCACAGTTAGTGGAGCAATCAGCTCGGTTCGGATTTCCGCCTCCCTTTTCTCCAGCCGGCGTTGAAACTGGTGCTGCAAATCGTTCACTGCGTTCTTCATTTCCTGGTCCTTCTGCGCGAGTAGTTTCTCGTACGACTCCTGCTGCTCCTGGAAATTACGTTGCATCTGCTCGAGCCGCTTATGGAACTCTGCGAGTTGGTTATTCTGCTGCTCCTGGTTGCCGATCGATGCCTTGGTCGCTCCACCCAGTTCCGGAACTGTCAGAAGGGCCGGAGTGTCCTGAGCTGCCCGCCTTGCTTCGCACGATGTGCAGCTCCAGTCAACTTCTTCGATCCCTTCATCGACGCCCACGCACTTATAGTGGAACCATCCGCCACAGTCATCACAGCACACCATCCGGCTATCGTCCGGTTCTTTGCACCTACCACAACTCACATCCACCCTTGGCACAGCTCCCCGACGATTTGACATATTTACAGCCTCCCCGATCGCGAGTTAAACGGATTTTTTAAAATGTTGCAATTGCAACGAAATACAGAGACTGATTTCCGATTTCTTAAACGTGTATTTGTTTTTGGATCAACGATGACGACGTTAAAAAATCCCTATTGAATAAATAAGCATAGTGGGATTTATGTGTTTTGTGTTGTACATAGTTGTTTGTCGTTTTGTATGATTTTCATATATAATTTTGTTTTTAACTGATAGATAAATTCTTATGTATAATGGCATTTTGAAGACTTACGTTTAGTGTCTCGTTCCTATATGTTCTTCGTTTAGCTCAAAGATCGTTGTTGGAGTGGCTGCATTTAATGTTTTATCTTCGTTAAAGTTTGATTTGCATGCCCAATTTAGTTTCTAAGACAGCAGCTACTGTAATTTTCATAATAATTAGCATAATTAGGTAAGAAGCATGAATTAACCTCTGCATGAACTAACCGATGTGTCCGTACTAATTTCACTTGTTTTATCGCCTACTAATCCACTTTTCACTGTGATATATTAATTTTCTAACACTACTAACTTTTCGCAACTAAGATATTTCCAATTAACTAGGTTTAAGTAGCAAATACTAGGTATAATAATCAATTTTAGTGGAATTGTTCGACAACACGTTGCATGTCTTTTGCATGTCTTTTGTCTTCAATGTTTTTTATCTCCTCTTTTCCTTATCATCCCTTCCTGTCAGCTGACGGCTGACAGCTGACACTGACACTGACACGCGAAGCAACGCAGCGGCGCGTCTGCGTAGCGGCACGTCGGCGTAAAACAATGAGAGTTGATGTAAGGTGTGGATAACTACAGGCTCATTTGGAAATGGTGATTGGATTCGTGGTGCAGCGCAATGAATGTTGCGACAAAACTATATCAAATTATAATAATTAAGGTAACTATTTTGAGAAATAACTATTTTCAAAAACTATATCCAAATTATAATAATTAAGGTAACTATTTTGAGAAATAATTTTTTCAAACTTCACACAATATATTTAAAAAAACTTTACCAAACCATTCACAAACTATAATCTATAATATTTGAATTTGAACTACAGTTTATAAGGTTCTACTGTTGTTTTCATTCTGAAACTATATGGAGAAATAAAAAAGTTTGAATGGTAAATAATGATTCTTAACAACCCATTTTTTTTAACATTCAGGCCTAAGAAACCATATGACATAAAGTCAAAACTTTACCATAAATCGTTTGTGTAAAGTTGCATAACCGTAACAGGTGACATTAATCGGTGGAAGATAAACCATTTTTGATAACGTTTAGTTACGGTTGGTGTTCATGCAGGCAGACCGATAGAGATGTTTCCGACTTTGTAATGTCCAGAGCGATTGGTTTTTCACGGCTCTTTTTTGTTTGGGATTTTATAAAATCTTTTGTAATATAATGTATATAATCATAATAAAGATAGTTTTTAATTGGTACACTGTATATAAATGTTTACGTTTAGTATCTTTATCCCCTTTTAAACTCCGGTAAATTGCTACAATTTTCGGATTGCGTAGTGTGTTATGGCTATAAATGGTTTAAAGGCCATAAGTTACTTATTTAGGAAGAAATTCTTTTATAAATTAGCTTACCAGATTAAATACTACGTTTTATTTAGGTTAGGTAGGATAGATGAATGTACTCAAACTGGTATTTGCACTATAGTTTTGGACAATAGTAATAATATAGGTTAACAATTGACTAATTATAATAGGATAAAGATTACCTTTTGATTAGGAGTAGTTGAATAGATTTTTAGGCAGGTTTAATTTAGGGAAGGTCCATTAATTATATCTCGCAGTAAGAGAGGAGGAGGGGGTTTGGGTAAACGCGACAATCCATACAAAAAAAATTTGAAGGTCCATTAAAAAAACGTGACAAGGGGGGGGGGGGCATAAAAATCATTTTTTGCGTGACATAATTAATCGACATTCCCTTAGGGTAATTCATTTCACAACTACCCACAACTAACTTTTTAATGGCGTGGCAGGCGGTCGCTATTTCCCTTCCATTCAGTGTCGCTGGAGCAGCATGGGCAGAGCTGCTCGGGAAGTACATTCAGAAAGGGCGCGTGCCGTCCGATAGTCATGGCTGGCCCACAATTGATACGTTGCGGGTGCGTTTGCGTGAATTTGGCAGTTTTCCCATAGGTTTTCTGTTCAAATTCCCGTCAACAGACTGCAAACCTATCTATTGTGGGTGACCCTCAGGCAACAGTTATCATTGGGCTACACGCAATTTCGGTAAAAACAACCGTAGAAAATTAGTAATTAATAATGTTTTTTCCCTTTTTTCCAACAATACCGAATTTTTTGGTGATCCACGTTTACCGATAATTTCAGTAGCCTCTCCAGCAGTAAATGTAATATTCAGTGTCTTGTCTATCTCTGTCAATATATTTTTGTTAATTTTGTTCGGTACCTTTCAATTTGACATAATCACGGAGTTTTTTTAAATGATACATAAGTAATATCTACACTCAAGCAAATAAACTTAAGAATTGCATAAGGTTCAAGTTATGAACTGCGCCTTTTGGAATTTCATAAGGCTGACTTATGAAAAGATTTTGTTTTGGACGACGTTGTTTTTTGTACGCCTCTAAGCTCTTCTAATTATAAGCGTTCACACAAGAACAATGATTATTAAAATTAAAAAAAAAAAACCATTGCCAAAAAGTTGGTTCCTTTTTCGTAGAAAGCGGTTTACTTTTTCCAAAACCAAACCTTCAAACCGTCAATTCAAAATTTTGCTGCTCTACATTTAAATGTTGAAATTTTTAAAACAAATTGTAGAACTGTCAAATCGAGACCGTGGAATCGTTGAAAATAAAAGCCAATTATTTTTATTCCAAAATAAACTTTCATCCAGAAAGTGTCGTGCAAGTATGCTGTAAAAATACTTTTAACATAAAAAGTTTTCTTTTCAGATGAATTGTAGAACTGTCAAATCCACACCGTGCCATATTTGAAAAAAATGAAAGCAAATTATTTTTATTTGAAAATGAACTTTGAACTAGAAAGTATCGTGCAATCAAAATAAATGTATGCTGTTTTGATTGAAAGAAAAAATGGTTTAACATAAAAAGGTTTTAATTTTAAAACGAATTATTATAACTTTCATAGAGACTGGAGGTTGGCGTCGCACAAAAAAGAAATATTGTTTTATTAAAAGCTTAGCACTTTACTTCTGAAAAGAGTTTATTTTTCATTAAATTAAAAGTAAAATCATCTACTGCGAAAGTTTTGTGTTTGAATTGAGAGTATATTTTTGCGGTTCAGTGTGTAAATTTAAAAGTATGTTCTTTTACCATGAAAATTGTAGAACTGTCAAATCCACCAACACAAAGGAAGTCGTCGTATGGATTTTTTCTCTATACTGTTGTCAAATTATACAAAAGCTTCACATTCAAAATGTTCCTCTTGGCGAATCGCCCCAACGAATCACTTATCAGGAAAGTTCACAAACTTTCGACGTTATTAAGTTCTGAACGGACCATGCAAACGGAATAGGCCATGTCACTGATAATAATCCCATCTTTTTTTTTTTTTTGCAGCGGTGCCACAAGCGACGACGGACAGACACAGATGCTAGAGCTGGCTCAGGTGCATTCGGAAGATATGGGGAAAATGTTTCGACTTGGATCTTTCGGGATGGAAACATTGGTGATTGAACGACGCCAACCTCCAGTCTCTATGAAAGTTATAATAATTCGTTTTAAAATTAAAACCTTTTTATGTTAAAACCATTTTTTCTTTCAATCAAAACAGCATACATTTATTTTGATTGCTTGATACTTTCTAGTTCAAAGTTCATTTTCAAATAAAAATAATTTGCCTTCATTTTCAAATATGGCACGGTGTGGATTTGACAGTTCTACAATTCATCTGAAAAGAAAACTTTTTATGTTAAAAGTATTTTTACAGCATACTTGCACGACACTTTCTGGATGAAAGTTTATTTTGGAATAAAAATAATTGGCTTTTATTTTCAACGATTCCACGGTCTCGATTTGACAGTTCTACAATTTGTTTTAAAAATTTCAACATTTAAATGTAGAGCAGCAAAATTTTGAATTGACGGTTTGAAGGTTTGGTTTTGAAAGTAAACCGCTTTCTACGAAAAAGAACCAACTTTGGCAATGGTTTTTTTTTTTAATTTTAATAATCATTGTTCTTTGTGTGAACGCTTATAATTAGAAGAGCTTAGAGGCGTACAAAAAACAACGTCGTCCAAAACAAAATCTTTTCATAAGTCAGCCTTATGAAATTCCAAAGGCGCAGTTCATAACTTGAACCTTATGCAATTCTTAAGTTTATTTGCTTGAGTGTAGATATTACGTATCATTTAAAAAAAAACTCCGTGATTATGTCAAACGGGAAAGTACCGAACAAAATTAACAAAAATATATTGACAGAGATAGACAAGACACTGAATATTACATTGCTGGAGAGGCTACTGAAATTATCGGTAAACGTGGATCACCAAAAATTCGGTATTGTTGGAAAAAAGCTGGGGGTGCGACACATCTAAATCCAGATTCAAGATGATCGAAAAATCTCACGCTAGCGAATCAATCTTTGAAAAATCTTGTTTCAGCTTGTGAATCTAAATCCATCTACTTGCATCGTGCTGCATCTTTTTGCAGTAAATCTTTTAAATCTTCATCAAAATCTCTAAAATCTTCTTTCTATCTACTAAGCGTGCGCACATCGCACAAAAGCATAACAAAAAATATCCTGCATCTGAGATAGAGTCGCACCCCCTGGAAAAAAGGGAAAAACATTATTAATTACTAATTTTCTACGGTTGTTTTTACCGAAATTGCGTGTAGCCCAATGATAACTGTTGCCTGAAGGGTCACCCACAATAGATAGGTTTGCGTTCCGTTGACGTAAATTTGACAGAAAACCTATGGGAAAACTGCCAAATTCACGCAAACGCACCCGCAACGTATCAATTGTGGGCCAGCCATGACTATCGGACGGCACGCGCCCTTTCTGAATGTACTTCCCGAGCAGCTCTGCCCATGCTGCTCCAGCGACACTGAATGGAAGGGAAATAGCGACCGCCTGCCACGCCATTAAAAAGTTAGTTGTGGGTAGTTATAAAATGAATTACCCTAAGGGAATGTCGATTAATTATGTCACGCAAAAAATGATTTTTATGCCCCCCCCCCCTTGTCACGTTTTTTTAATGGACCTTCAAATTTTTTTGTATGGATTGTCGCGTTTACCCAAACCCCCTCCTCCTCTCTTACTGCGAGATATAATTAATGGACCTTCCCTAAATTAAACCTGCCTAAAAATCTATTCAACTACTCCTAATCAAAAGGTAATCTTTATCCTATTATAATTAGTCAATTGTTAACCTATATTATTACTATTGTCCAAAACTATAGCGCAAATACCAGTTTGAGTGCATTCATCTATCCTACCTAACCTAAATAAAACGTAGCATTTAATCTGGTAAGCTAATTTATAAAAGAATTTCTTCCTAAATAAGTAACTTATGGCCTTTAAACCATTTATAGCCATAACACACTACGATCCGAAAATTGTAGCAATTTACCGGAGTTTAAAAAGGATAAAGATACTAAACGTAAACATTTATATACAGTGTACCAATTAAAAACTATCTTATTATGATTATATACATTATATTACAAAGATTTTATAAAATCCCAAACAAAGAGCCGTGAAAAACCAATCGCTCTGGACATTACAAAGTCGGAAACATCTCTATCGGTCTGCCCGCATGAACACTAACCGTAACTAAACGTTATCAAAAATGGTTTATCTTCCACCTCTTAATGTCACCTGTTACGGTTATGCAACTTTACACAAACGACTTATGGTAAAGTTTTGACTTTATGTCATATGGTTTCTCAGGCCTGAATGTTAAAAAAATGGGTTGTTAAGAATCATTATTTACCATTCAAACTTTTTTATTTCTCCATATAGTTTCAGAATGAAAACAACAGTAGAACCTTATAAACTGTAGTTCAAATTCAAATATTATAGATTATAGTTTGTGAATGGTTTGGTAAAGTTTTTTTTAATATATTGTGTGAAGTTTGAAAATAGTTATTTCTCAAACTAGTTACCTTAATTATTATAATTTGGATATAGTTTTTAAACATAAATTAAAACATTCTTTGTATGATTTATTCTTATTTTACCCATGGAGAGCGTGTTAAAGATTCTGTTCGTTATCCATTATTTTCTTTCGTTATCGTAATCGGAACAATTGATGGGTTGTAGAAAATCAAAACATTTTTTAGTTTCCATGACAATATCACAACCCTGTGATAAACCGAATATATATTTTTTTTAACTTAATTGTTTATTTATAAGGCATAACGGAGCCGAGTTCTTTTTCATTTTTACAACGATAATAACTTATTAACTAGGTTAGTTTTGGAAAGCCGAAAAACTCGCCGCTTGGTCGAGGTTAGGGATTACAATGATTCGGGTAGGTATGGAGAAGTAGGAATCTTAACGTTGGCTTTCAACAGCAGATGGCGATGCGATATTGTTGCTGTTGGTCTGGCGAAGATTTTGCATTGTGTTAAGCTGTAACGATACAATAGAAGCGGTATTACGGGGGAGGAGACGAGGTGGACATGTTAAAGCGACAGCTAAGGGAGGATCAAACGAATGCATCTATTTGTTTCAAGAACTTGTAAATTAGCCCCATATAGTCCAAGTCCAGCTTACCCAGCACGTCTCTGATATCTTCCTTCTCTGGTTTCCCTCGGGCCCTAGGGATACGCAAAGATCAGATCTAAACCGAATATATTGTTGATCACATAGTTCTTATGTTAATTAACAAACATGGATGATATCAGGAATTGTTTAACCATATCAGATAATAGTTAGATTATAACCCGAACTTTATCAAATATTGATCATAATTATTTTCAATGCACGTTGTTAGATGTTCGAGCACTATTCTCACAGTTTGAGTCTATCCTGATGTAATTAACATGTTTTGAACATAACTAATCCTACACGAACTTTTTTTTATAATCATTATTCTAAACATTCAATTATATTTCAACTATTCAACATAAACCATTTGCGAATGATTATTGATGGAGTTACCATAGTAACTAAGGTTTGAATATCGTCGGAACCATATTCGTAATCATTATCATGTATTAGGGTGGTCAATCACGTTCGAAACGAGCTTCGACAATAGCATTTTAAACCAAATTTAAGTAAATAATAACTTTGACATTTGTGAATCCTTTTTACTCGAAAAAAAAAAATCATATCACACGTTATCTTTCGGAAATTTATATCGATACCCTTGGTTTTGCTACCAAAACCTATTTTTCGGTAAAATTAAAACCTTATTTTCGGTGATCTTATCTTAGCGTGTTTAGGCTCTCTCGAACCCCAAAGAAATTTAACGAAAGTTGTCAAATTTTGATTTTGTTGTCATTCGTTTTCATTTAGGTTTGAAGCACCCTGTAAAATATCATAAACGTCAAAAACGGAAATTTTACGGTGGCATCGATCGGCATCCGAAAGTTTGTTGTCTGAAAATTTGTAGAAAATCATTAAATTTTTCAAGGGTGCTCTGCATCGAAAAACTGTTTCGCTCGGATCTTGATTCGCGAAAAGTTGTTTTAGTGCTTCGAACTATCTCATCGCATCAGCAAGGCGGATATTGTTTATTTTTGTTTCCTTTTTCGACTTTTTCCCCTTGAGAAAGAAGTGCGAAATATGTGCGTTCCATTGCGGCGGGTGTCGAAAATAAGATGTCTACACCTGTAAAGCGTAAAATTACACTCGAGCTCAATCCGAATAAAAAAGTTCTTCCCAAGGATCGCCCTAGCGTGTTCCAGCGGCTCGGTACCAAGAAGTTCCAACCATCGGTTACTGGCGGCAGCGGACCCGTAAAGCTACACCAGGAACAAGATTCGGTAAGTGTTACCTTTCTAAAATGGGTGATTATTCCGTGGATTAATGGTACTTAAGTGCTTCTGGGCAGTTAGTGAACATATCGCTTCATAATGTTAGTGATAATATTATAAGTTTTGCATCAAGTGTTTTATTGTTATTTTTTGCTTTATTAATAAAGGGCCTATACTGCCGTGAAACGCATATCAGTCCCATCTTTGCTTGATTTCCTATTCATATGGAACTGATATGCGTTTGTAATTGTAATTGTAATTGTAGTTTATTTAAACGGCAGCCTGTTAGTTACAAAAACTTTTGCTCAGGTCAAGGAAGTTGATGCAATATTTTGCAAAAATAAAAACCTAGAACAAACACAGACACCTACTAGTTAAAAATATCAAATATTTCAATCTAATTGCATATGCATATCAAACAAGACGTGAATTTCAATTTCATAATTGAAGTATAATTTAACTAATTTTTTAATAGCAACTTTGAAGGACACAACTGTAGGTCCGTATTTGACGTCAATGTTGCGTTGCCAAAATAGGCTTGTAAGTCCGTGTGTTTTAAGTCATCAGTATCACATCTTTCACTTGGTGCTTCCAAGTGGTTATCAAGATACAATCATAGATTCGTCACTTTGTTTCTTTTGGCAAGGTGCAGTTCCAATATTACACACATCATTCGAAGTACTGAGGTAATATAATACAAAAAACTTACATGATTATTTGTGCTGCAACGATATCGATATAAACCAGAGCATGTGTAGTGGAATCAGACGAAAGGCCTCCGGATCGTATCACCTTCATTTCATTCCAAGTATTTGTCCAAAAAGCAACAACGACAACTTCCTTTTCAAATGGCTCCGAGACAAAACAATCATTTTACCGGCAGCTGCCGGTGTTCAAGGATACGATTGCATTCCTGCGAAAGCAATCTCACGCCCTGGAGTGATGTGAGCAAAACGTCACAATAACGAAGAACGAAGAACGAAGTTGTGATCTTCAAAATCCAGACGCATATTTTTACTAGTAAGACACACACTCCGACGATTTAAAAGGGAATGATAGGTGCCACGTGTGCGGTACTGAACATTCCATCGAAGCATGCGGAGTTTAAAAAAAACTGAAGGTTGATGAACGGTACATGAAGGCGAAACAACTGGGATTTTGCTTTGGTTGCCTGCAACGACATCAACCTTTAAGAACAAAAACATGTCCAAATTGCACGAAGAAGCATCATGGATTGAAGCACCCGGAAGGGAAGCAGTGTGTTACCCCCAAAGCACAAGAACTTGAGGCAGTCTAGGAAAAAAGCGCAACTTAACCGTTGACTGCAGCGAAGTGCAGGATTCCGATTATGAAAATGCAGGGGCAGCAGGTTTCGATGCAATGCAAACGTCCCGATAGACAGTTGTGAAATACAAAGTGAATGCTAAAGTGGTATCCAGAACAACCAAATTCGAGTCGTCGTTGGATTTTCTGGTTGTCCCTCGAGTAACCGGCGCATTGCCGGCAATAAAGATTGACCCTGCTGGAACATTCCTGATTCGGTGCTGCTAGCTGATCCGGATTTCCACGGGCCAGGTCGCATTGACATGCTAGTCGGTGCGGGATTATTTTTCGAAGTGCTGCAAAAAGGTAAGATTAGATTAGATCATCCCCGAATTTGACATTGCTACAGGAGAGTCAACTTGGTCGGCTCGTCTCTGGTCCGGTGGTTGACACTCAGCACTGTGATAGTGTGCTAAACTGGGACATCGGAAACAAACGACGATAGTTTTGGACTAACGACTCGTTTGGCGGTGATGCGTCACTTTCGCCAGACGACAAATATGAGGTAAACTTCCTGTAGACATACAGTAAAACCAAAAATGACCATTACGTGGTGAAGTTGCCATTTCGTGAAAACGTTGCAGAGAATCCCGGAAACAAGCGATGCGATTTGTGGCGAGCGCCGCTTGAAGAAACAGCCAGAGTTGAAGCAGATGTACATTGACTTTATCTTAGAGTATCTGGCTCTGGGTCCCTGCCGAGTTGTAATGGATGCTGAGTTCGAAAAGCCGAAATTTACCCTCTACACACTCAAATTACCTCGGCAAAATGTCCAACAGCCGATCAACTTTGGTTTAATGTTTGTTTGTTAGCTGAGTATCGGTAAATGTTTAATTTGTTAGCCGAATTTCGGTAATTTATTCACTGAATCTCAGTAAATGATCGGCTGTTGGATTCTCGGCGAAAAAAACTGTGTACCTTCCGCATCATTGCATTGCGTGATGACAATGATTGCTCTACGACGAAGTTGAGAGTGGTGTTCGACCCTTCGGTGAAGAGCAGTACAAATTTGAGATTGGAGATTGGATCGACTGTGCAAGATTCGTTGTTCAAAAATTTACTGAAATTTCGCCTGCACTAGTTCGTGTTCTTGCTGAAGTACCAGCGAATTCTGTTGAGAGACCGAAAAGAGGAGCCACTTAAGGAGTTGGAGCAGAATATGGTGACTTACGGGAAAGCTGCAGCACCTTTCTTTACGACCGGACCGATTATTCAGCTGGCTATGGACGAGAAGGCTGATTTTCAGGTTGCGAGCGAAGTAGTTGAGAAATAGTTCTCATTGATGACGTAATGACTGGTGCTGACAAGCTGGCTTATGCAGTACAGCTCCAGAAGGTTTTGATCGCACTACTTTCAGCTTCACAAATGGTGTGCGAATAACGAGGCCTTTCTTGAAGACTTTCCAATCTAAGCCCAGGAAAAACAACTGAACTTTGAGGACAGCCAGATCATCGGAATGATTAAAACGCTTGGAATTCTTTGGAATTCGTTTGTAAATGAGTATCTATTTTACATGACTCCAATTAGCAACTGCAATGAAGTTCCAACAACAACAAAAATGGTGCTATCTGAAATGTCAAAACTGATTGACCCCCATGGCCTGCTATTTCAGCTGATTTGCGACAAGTCGATTAAGGTGAAACTGGACGGAGTCCTTTCTACATATGAACTATAGGTTAGGTTAATTATCACTTCACGTTTTTGAGACTAAAAATCACGAACAAAACAAAACAAACTACGATCAAATTGCTAACCAATGGATGCTCCAATGGAGCAAACGATTCTTGAAAATGTCACGCCTGAAGTCCTAATAGTACTTGAGGTTTGTGCTCAGAAAACTTCAAAGTGATAGGGACTTGATCCCGTATGTCCAAGGAGATACAATGAGACATAAAGGTGGATGCCACAAACATCTGTCATTAAGATTGGACGAATGAGAGCAAGCAAAAGTGAAGGTGCATGTTTGCTTGTTCTTGAATATGACGGATTCTTAGCTGCACTTCACCGTTTTGCTGGTCGACGTGAAGACCCATCGGATTTTTTCTCTGATAATGGAACAAATTTCCGAAGAGCAGATCAAGAACCTTCAAAGCTCTACAATCTACTGAGATCTCAGATTCTGCACGACAAGCTGAACGAGTTCTGCCAGCCGAGAGGAATCAATTGGAGTGTTTGGCACCACATCAAGGAGGAATTTGGGATGCTACTGTGAAATGTATGAAGTCTCATCTGTGTAAGACCCTGAATGAAGCTACTCAACGTATGAGGAGATGAACACTCTGCTAGGTCAGATAGAGGGCATATTATACTCAAGGCCTCTTGCACAGCTAACGCATGATCCATTTTACTATGAAGTCCTGGGACTGTTTAGTTGACGGCGGTAGCAGAACCACCTTATGGTGGTATGGCCTCAAAGAGACAATCTTGTCGAGGTATCAGCTGGTTCAGATACGTATGCAACATTTTTGGCAGCGGTGGTCAAACGAATACGTCACAGCGCTACAAAAGCGTAGCAAATGGAACAAGGATCCCACGAAACTGCGAAATGAATTGCTTGTGATAATGAAGGAGGAAAATACTCTTCCTAAAACATGGAAACATGGCCGTATCATCAAAACGCATTCAGGGAAGGAAGGAATCATACGTGTGCTCACAAACCGCACGAGCAGAAGCACCTACAAGCGTGTTGAGGGTATGCAACGCAGCATGCCATAACTATTCGAAGCAACCTTTTGCACAAAGGCATTTTCTTTTTAATTAGTCTAACTTGAACATCTGATTAATAAAGACGTTTTTAATTGTAGTATAGTTATTTTAAGACCAGTCCGATTGTCTCCATCTCACTGCCAATAGGTTATGGATACAGGCTAGCGGAGTCGGCGAAAAAAATAGCTATTCAAGATCCACCGAGAAAAGATCCATCGGAGAAAGGCTGGTGTCATTTTCGAAACTGAATGGCTCCAACTATGACATATGGAGCTTCAGGGTGAAGCTGTTACTGACCAAGGAGGGCAACTGGACGGCTGTAGCAGATGCGAAACCGGAAACTGTCACGAGCGTGTGGAAGACCAAAGATAAGCAAACGCTGGCATCGATCGGATTGGCCGTGGAGGACAACATGTTAATCCACATAAGGAAGGCCAAATTGGCGGCGGAAGCGCGGAAAGCTCTGGAAACGTTCCACGTGAAGAAATCGCTGACGATGAAGGTTTCTGTGATGCGGAAAATCTGCAGCTTATGCCTGGAGAAACACGGATATATGGAAGCGCAGGTGTCGATGGCGATGGCGGAGTTGTTCGAGAAGCTCAACAATTTGCAGCCGGAAAAAAATCCTGGATGCCCACTGGCTGGTTGCCATTTTGTTCAACAGTCTGCCGGAGGAGTACGAGATGTTGGTCATCGCTCTCAAAGCCCGACCGGAGGATGATCTGACCCTGAACATGGTGAAGGGTAAGCTGATTGACGAGGCAGAAAAAAAAGCAGCGTAAAGTTGACGAAAAGAATTCCGAAACCGTTCTGTATGCAGATTCGAAGGCCGAAAAGGATCCGTGTTTCTTCTGCAAAAAGTTGGGCCACCAGAAGGTAAACTGTGAAAATTTTCTTGTAATCAAACTTTACAAGGATACTCTAAGTATCACAAGACCAAGAGCCAGCTGCCACTACTCTAATGAGGTACTAGAATGGTATGCTGCAAACAATGTTTATTTCGTCGCCAAAGAGATTAATCCTCCGAATTGCCCTGAGTTCAGACCGATCGAAAAATATTGGGCAATTGTCAAACGAAAACTTCGAGGATGCGGTAAAGAAGTGACAAATGCACAACAAATGCGTTTAAAGTGGAATAAGTTCGCCGGTACAGTGTCAGCAGCAACTGTGCAGATCATGATGGCATCGATCACAAGTAAAGCAACAATCAATGTGCAACTAGCGATTTAAAATTGGTTCACTGTTGTAGAACCCCTAGTTCCGAAGTACACCTTGCAGTCTGCACCTTGCCATGTACTCTTGCGCTTTTTAGTACCTTTTGGTACAAGTATCTTTGTTTTTGTTTTGATTCGCTATGTTATTTTGACAGAATATTTGAGAATGTATTGGTGTGAGTTACGGTCTTAGGGGCGAATCATTAAGCTTGGGACCGAGCTTGGGACCGGTGTGCTAGTACTTCCAGAGCCAAAAAAAAAATTTCATTTCTTCATGACTATCCACCCGCTGAGTAAAGTGCGACAGTTCGTTCGTGTATGTTGTTTAATTCTTGAGTTATAATCTAGCAAATTTACTTTGAATTGGGCTTTAATCATTTACACAGTGAAAGAACGAAAAAGACGACACAAAACGCGTGTTCTGATTGTTCGAACATTCAACTTCTTCAAGCCAAACATTACATTAGGCCCTATGTAACATTTGTGCCAAATCAAGTAAAGAAGGATTGAAATTTTTTTGAGACTATATAGGGTTAGTGTAAAAACTCTACATACATCGTTCAAGCTGTACGATGTATGTAGTTTTAGACCCACATTTTAAAGTTCCTGGTTTACATATCATGCAAATCATTCTTTATATACTTAATTTGCTTACTTAAGTCTCGTGGGGAATCTCTTAAACGTGAGTGCATAGGACTGATAATTTGTAATTTATCCAGCAAACACGTTTGAAAACAGATCAAAACATTTGTGTCATATTTTCGATAAAAAGGGTGAAACTAGCTTACCGTGCAACACCATTCCATACTGGACCAAAGCGTCGGATATTGTTATTTTTATGCTTTCTTTAATGCAGCAAAGCTTAAATTAGAATATCAGATGCGTTGGTCCTTTATTAATTAAAATTTGTGCCAATTTGTAAGATTTCTGATTAAATAAATTCGTAGCCAGTTGTTGAGGTTCTTAATCCGTACAAGAGTACAACAAGAAAACTAATAGGGGCCTAAGGCAAATATTATTTTTATAAGGGCTTACCGCAATCAAAATAGTCAAATGTACATGCTAACTTGGCAAAAGACCTGTTAGATTGTCAAATCTAGAAATGCAATTTGCAATAGGTCCTTAGCAACAAAGGTAAGACCCGTAACGCTGGAAGATCACTTTTTCGTGGTGCGCCACGGGGTATCAGATCTACCACCGAACCACTAGTCTGAAAATTCAAACTAGTAACTAGGGAACATATTTGTTTTTGTAGTCAAAGGAAGATAGATTAGTCCTTATTACATTTTATGTCTTCTGAAAAGTGACAATACTCGGATTGAGCCACCGAGGATGAGCTTGAAATAAGGAAAACATGGTTACTATTCATTTATGTGAATTCTCATTTTCTATTTGATGTTCTAAAGTTTGAATTGGTTATGACTAGGGTTCTGATGCATGGTCTTTATCGAAGTCATAGTTTGTTTTCTTTGCAATGAATCTGATTTTGACTGATAAAAGGGCGCGCCTTTGAAGAGTGCTCTCACTCCTCAAAGGGTT
This sequence comes from Aedes koreicus, assembly GCA_024533555.2. Classification (NCBI taxonomy): domain Eukaryota; kingdom Metazoa; phylum Arthropoda; class Insecta; order Diptera; family Culicidae; genus Aedes; species Aedes koreicus. The sequence goes on from JAHHFK020003307.1 coordinate 179,842, forward strand.
GAAATAGCGGACACTTTCAATAAAAGTCGATTCATTGACAACAAAACAAACAATGACAACTGTAACAACACCGAATACTTCATCATTTCTCAATAGTGATGAAGTAATTCCACATGCACTAAACAAAGGATACGGGAAATACTACAGTCCAAAACATAGGGAAAAAAAACTAATGTATCAACTACACGCCTACAATCATAATAAACTTTAAAAGCAACTTTCACTTTTTTAAAACACTATTTAAAAAAAACTTTTGAGCGTATTAGTAGAACTATTGTGATTGGGAAACTAGGAGAACTTAACATTAACGCTTCGTATGATCACTTTAACAAAAATAAAAATAAAATATTGAGGCACTTTTTCAAAATTATCACTAGTAAACGCGAGCAAATTCCTTTAAATTCCACTATAGGAAGCTTATCTTTTGACAGATAGGCCTATTTCGTCTGCGACTTACAGACTTGTACTCGACACTGAAGAAGTCTGTAAGTCACAGACGAAATAGACTGCTGTGGATTTTAAGACTAATTTGGTGGCAAATTCTGATTCCGAATAGTATTTCGAGTGCTCAAAAATGAAAAGTAATGAAATCTTCAATGAGAACAATCGGTTTATTGATGGATGGGTTATGATTAGCACTCGCAATTAGCTTATACAGATATATTTTAGAGAACTCGTTATACAGAAGCTTTCGGCAGGTTTACAGGATATTCAGGCTTATCTTCTGGAGGAGAGGACACATTTGTCTATGGCAGTTTTGATAAGCTTTCTAAGGGAAACCGATAAATCTTGAAGATAGATTCAATTTGTTTATCTGGGAGGAAAAGTTCAAAAAATTCTTGATTTTTCCAGGAATCAGTTTTAAATGTTATATTATTCAATTGCTTATTCTACAGCTTTTTAACAGTCTCTGCAGTTACATGAATTGGTCAGAACTTATATAAACTGCTAGAAATTAAACGAACTCTTTGAAAATTATTTTTTTTCTGAATTACTTTGAACTTGGAATATCTATGAAGATTGGGTGGAAATATAATGAACTTGACGAAGAAGTTGATTCAGCTTCTCGGAAGTTGAATAAACTTATTGAGATGAAAAGTGACTTCAGAGAAGTTCATTGAATTTCCGAAAAATTCTCAACGTTTCTGAAAAATTGGCTGAACTTCCAAAAAGTTTGCTGATCACCCACGGAATAGAAACAACTTTCTGGAAATTACTGGTACTTTGAGAAGCAGATTTAGCAGATTTCCCAGAAGTTATTTGGACTTCCAGTTGGTGCATCTTTTGCGATAAAAAGCAGAATATCACAAATATTTCAATAATATATGAAAATTGTAAAAAGATATGGGAAGTCGGTCGATTTGTTAAACTTTTAATAAGTTGGTGGAATTTCTGTGAAATAAATAGCATTCCCGAGATGTTGTTAAATCTTCAGGCAAACAAAAAGGAAGAAACGGTTGCATTGAAAAAAGGGACTTTTTTTTGGATCATGATAAAAAAAAAGGTAAGACAGATAATTGCTTTTGATAAATTTCCCAAGGAAGGTAATTATTTAAGCTTACTTGCAAAAAAAATTCTACGCCCTTGCGAGCGGCCTTCCAGCAGTTAACCGGAACATTCGACATGGCGGACAGAAAACAAGCGTGTAGGCATGTTTTTGAGTTCTTTTTCGTTTTATTTATCAATTCTTCCTCAGATTTCGCGACAACATTGTTGGAGTAGATCTTACCCCTTCAGCTTAGCCCCGAAATTCTCGATGAGACGCAGCTGGGGGATGTTGGGCAGGTTCGCCGACTTGGGTACCACATCGATATTCAGCCGCTCCATCTCCTCCAACGCTCGCTTCGAGTAGTGGGCCGACGCCAGATCCGGCCAGAACACCGCGTCTTCGACCTTATGGTAGTTCTTGATGAACGACGCAACTTCCGGCAGGCATTTCGTACTATAAATTTCCCCATTCACGACCAGTCCGGAGGGAAAGAAGAGCGGCTTTGACATCCCCTTCTCGCTGATTGTCATCCACGGCAGCACCTTCTTGGGGAACTTGGTGTATGGAATGAACTTCACCTCGGAGCTCACTTCCTTCGTAGGGGAAGTAAAATATGGAAGTGCCCTGCCAGTCGTTGCCCTCCAGGGTGAGATAAATCTCGACGTCCATCACCACCGCCACGTCGCGATTCGCCGGGAAAATCGAGTTGACCATCTTATTCAGCCGCTGCCGCTGCTTCATTACCTGCAGCTCCGAAACCAGTGGACGTGACTTCCGCTTCCTGACATGTATGTTTATATTGTAGGTACTTTTCACTCTTTGGCTGGTTGAACCGACCTCGGCGTGCTGGCCACTTTTCCTCGGTCTTCCTCTTCAGCATGCTTTGGAGCTTCTTGTCCTTGGGCTCATCGGCCGTCCGGAACCGGGCTTTCTTTCGATACTCTCGATACTGATTGCTGTCTAATTGTGCCAAGATGTTGTAGATGTCGGAACGGGCGTATCCGGCGTCCACAAGTGCCGCACGATGTCCGTTTTCGACGCGGTGAAGGTGCCGTTCTTTGAGCGCGCACACTTCTCAGCAGTTGCCTCACTGTTTGCCATCACGGTTAGAGTTCGACTGATCTTCTTCTTCTTATTTAGCATGTCAAGCTCATTGCTTTCACAATTAGCTTTGTGCTTGCCCTCAACTCAGTTTTCTAAATGCACTTCCACAGTTATTAATTGAGAGCTTTCGATGCCAAAGTGGGATTTTTGCATTAGTCTGATTGTGTAGCAAGTACAATCATACGCTATGCCAAGGGAGTCGAGAAATTTTCCTTAACGAAAAATTCCTAGACCAAACCAGGAATCGAACCCAATTACCTCCAGCATGGTATTACTTCGTAGCTGCGCCTTTACCGACTGAGCTAAGGGAGGACCCGTTTCGACTGATAGAGCTGTCAAATTTTGTCTGCTGACTCATGGGTTACTATAATTGATGCTCCATGGGTACACGCTACCAAAATGTCATCTTAATTTCAGTCCCCTGAGACCGACACATGCAAGCGTCCTTTGGCACATAAGAATGAGTTAGAGATGAGAAAATAAATTCAATGAAACACATCTTTCGTCGAATTGCGTATGTATCAGATTCAGGACACGTAATTTTACACGAAATTTTTGTTTACGTGCCCCGACTTTTTACAAACATGAATTACGTCTCGTGTAGAATTCCGGCATTTCTAAGTGTCTTGTTTCGTCAGTGCGGGTGAAGGTAAACCCATGAAAAAACGGCAATTTTTGTCCATTTTTTTATGCAAACGTTATTCCTTGTCGTCTGCTAACGACGCACTATTGGCCGTAAAAAATATTTGGTTAAGCCAATCCTTGGCAAAAAGTTGGCGAAAAATCTGCGATCTCCGATAAAAATACTTCCGATCTCTGATGTTGAATGATTGGCAGAATGACAGGTATTGGCGGGTTTAACAACAAGAAATACAACACCGGTGCGGGGTACGCGAAGTTGGTCTATTTTAGCTGGTTCTATTCAAGGTTTGCTGATGCAAATCGAGTATAAAGTTGTTCCAAAAATAGACCACCGCTGTTGATGCCCTTAGGTTATGCTAGATTAGACCACCCGTGCACGGCTAAAAATCTGTGCCCAGATCCGTGAACTGCAGTCTGGAATACGAGAACAAACATAAATACACCGTGAACTGAATCACGTAATCATGAACTAAATAACGTTTAAAGGGAGAAATCCTGAAAACGTGAACTAGAACTAGTAACGGTCCGTTTTCATTTTCGGGAACGCTTTTTTTTCTGTGTGGCCTGCAACACCGTGATTGATCGAAGTCAACTGATGTTGCACTGATAGTCAACAGAATGTCACATTCATCATCATCTTTTTCGGGGACACCACAGCACTAACTCCAAGCAAACGATCTTTTTCAGAGCCATTAAATACTTCATAAGAATAATTATGCAAGAGCAACTGGTCAAACGTATGTCAACCATGCGATCATGGCTTGCACACAACCCCACTGATTTTTCCAAAGTATTGATGCTTGGCAAAGTTCAGGCGGGGAAAGGACATGGTCTATTCCGCTCAAGTCGTCATGACCATTCTTGATTCAATAGACTTAATTGCAGAGTTCACGGGAAATAATTGTGGTAAGCTGATACAACATTTGTCAAGAAAATCCCATTGAAACATGTTGCAATCTCACGATTAGACATGTTCTTGGTATTCGTCCAATCCGTTCAAGAGAATAACGCCATTTCAGCGTGGTTTAAAGGGTGTTCCGATCAAAATTTGGTCAAACAGTAATGTGTGTGAGTCGATCAAAGTTTTTATTAATAAGTCAAATTAATTTTCTTTTTACCGAATACGAATTAACACCTTTCATAAGATTTTAGAGATTAGAGATACGTTTGTTTTTGTAGGCACTCGCTCAGATAAATTTCCTGGTTGACGGTTCCGGTCGCAACGAAAACGTTGCTCTTCAAGCCAGGTACAGATGGCCTGTCACACCAGATATTTCTTCGCGAACTTTGACAGTTTAATGTGCTTGAAAATATCTGCCACCATTCCCCGTCCGGTTGCCGTATAACATTTCTGCCCAGGAAACTGTTTAAAGTCTGCCTTGAAATAAGTTTCATCGTCCTGTACCACGTAATCAAACCTGACGAAGTTCGTCAGGTACAACTTTCGCGTGCTTTCGCCAACGTGTTTTGTTTATCGTCGCGATTTAGAGTCACCACTTTCTTGTAAGTCGACAATCCAGCTCGTTTTTTAGCTCTATACACGGTTGAAGGCGCCACTCCCAACTTCTTTGCGACATCTCGGACGGAGAGGTTGGGGTTCCGCTCGAAACAGCGGGCAACTCTTTTTGTCGTCGCTGTGGCCTCCGGCTTTCGATTTCCCCCCCGATCCACCTTTCCTGACTGTCGACAAACGTTCACCGAACACTTTTAATGCGTTGGTAACAGTTAATTTAGCCACATTCAACAATTACGCCAACTTGGCGTGAGAGTAGTTTGGAATTTCGCAATGCACGTGCATAATTTTGATGCGTTGCTTCTCTTCCTTTGACGACATTTTGATAACTGAAGTGCTAATCTCAGAATCAAAATAGAGGCATGATGCTACACGCATACATCTTCAAAATGAGGGGCGTGCAAACAATTTTAATGCACGATGAAAGGAAATGCGTCAAGTTTAAGTCGACCAAATTTTGATCGAAACACCCTTTAGTCTGGGATCAAGTAAGATCAACGAATAATCAATGAAACCAGGAAAATCGAAATGCAGCTCGAAGAAATGTACCACAATCATCGTATTATAATCAGCTAGCTGACCCAGCGAATATCGTACTGCCTGAAAATGTGGTTTGCACAAATCCTCATTTATATTAATTTTTATATCTATAAGCCCACAGGTGCCGGGGCCAAGAAGATCAAAACAATTCGTTCTTGAGCTTAATCGATTGCAAATCAGATTCCAATACATTAATTTTGCTTTATGTTTGTCAAATGTTAAGATTGATGTTCTCCGTTAGATTTCTAATTAAATAACATTCCAAGCGTGTTCCATTGCACTTATTTCATCTAATTGATATACTTTTTTTTTTATCTTCCCCAGACTGTCAACAAGGAAGAGATCGTCAAGCGCATTGTTGGCTGTGACGATCCCGAACCGGTTCCACCTCCAAAGATTGTACCGGAGAGTGTCTCGGCGCACGCCAGACTCATTGAAGCGCAGCTCGCAGCAAAACTCGGCAAGGTTATAGTTAGCAGAGGCGAAACTATTGGAGCTCTTGTAGGCCAGTCGAACGTGGGTAACGTCTCCGGTCGGAGCGAAACAGAACGTGCAGGTGCTGTTGGTGGTGGTGGTAGTGGACACAGCGGTACGTCGGCCATAGAACGCGGAGGGCCTGGTGGCGGTAGTACTTCCGTACCATCAGGTGGAGGCGGCGGAGGTGGTGGCTGGGATCAATCCAGTCTGGAGAATGCTGATCAGGACATTCTAGAGCGAAAACGTAAAGAATTACAGCACGAGCTGAAACTAGAGATGGATGCTAGTGGAGGTGGAAGCAGTCATCATCATCACCATCATCATTCTTCCTCGTCAATGATGATGAAGCAAAAATCCGGCAAGGAGACGCTGGTGGTGAAGAAGATTCGCAAGGTACCGGTGCCTCGTAGGTCTTCCTCCAGTTCGGATAGTTCGAGCAGCAGTGGATCAGATTCATCTGATTCGGATTCAAGTTCCAGCTCGAGCAGCTCCAGTCGAGATTCTAGAAGAGTTAAGAAACGAACCGTTAGGCAACGGCGCGATTCAAGCTCTAGCTCGAATGGGGGTGGTGCCAAAAAAGTGACCAAAAAGCATGTGAAAAAAGTTTCTGCCGATGGAACTAAACGGATTGTAACAAAGAAAATCGGAGGTCATTTAACTAAGATTCGTGTCAAAAAAGTTACGAGTCCTGGTGGGACAACCAGTCACATTCGTAAAGTTGCTAGGGAGGTTTCTCCAAGCGGAAAGACGCCGACAAAATACACCGTTAAAAAAGTGGTGGCTTTGAAGAAAGATAAACATGTTGTTGTCGATGCACGCGAGCGAGTTCGCGAAAAGGAACGGGAATTAGCTCTCCGGGAGAAGGAGCGCGAAAGAGAAAAGGAACGTTTACGTCTCCGCGAAAGAGAACGGGAAAGGGAACACGTCAAGAGTCGTTCCCCAAGAGCGCATATCCGATCCCGCTCGCCTCGGACTCGCCTGTCTCCAACTCCTGTAGCGGTTTCTGCCCGTGGAAGAGAGAAGAAAAAATCACCGGAAGGGTCTAGATATAGAGAACCGCCTGCACCCGTTGTTAGACGTCCAGAGCGGTCACCGGAACGCATTGACGATCGACGAAGACATGAGACACTTAAAGATCGTGAACGCCGTGAAAGACAGGAACGAACTGAACTAGCGAGGAACAAGGAACGTGAAGAAGCGCTTGCTCGTTGTCAGGAGAGACAGCGGGAGCGGGAACGACTCGCCGCCGCTAAAGAGAGACCAGTTCCCCGTCGCGAGCGAGAAAATCCAATTGACGGTGGTCTAGACAAACCCGATCGTCATCGACCAGTTGAACGACTTTTGCCTCGTCCAGCAGAACGGGCGCGAGCTTTAGCTGCTGCTAGATCTCCTGGGAAAATCGATCACGACCGAAGTCGTACTCCTAATTCACCGAGGGGCCGTGAGAGACTCGCTCCTAGGGAGCGATCTTTTGATCGTGGTGTCGTGGAAAGAGGTAAAATTGAAATATTCATGCAAATTGAACTCAATAATGACCTTTCTTTTTACAGGATTTGTACAGGAACATCATGATCGTCGTACTCGATCCAGAGAAAGAGAATATGTGGCTCCTATAGTGCGGGGCGCAAGAAGCCGAGATAGTCCGTATGATCGGCATGCAGCTGCACCAGCTCGAGATACGCGAGAATACAGAGAACCTGAACCTCGACCCGCTTACAATAGAGAAAGAGGTCGTAGCCAAGACTATGGCCGCGCTGAATACCCGGATGATCCTCCGCCAAGACGTGAACTTGATAGAGAATGGGAGCGGAACCGTGAACCAGATCGTGGACCACCAGCGCAGCGTTCGTATGAAAGACGCGAAGAACATGGAGAATGGGATCGTGAACACTGTCGTCCTCAACATAGCCACAATCATGAACCCGATTCATATCAAGGTCCATCCAGGAATTGGGATGAATCACGCTGGAAAGAAGCAGATGGTTGGGTTAACGAAAAGGAAAGGAATGAATGGAAGTTCAAAGAACGTGCTTGGGAGCACGATGATCATCCAGCTGTGGGGCCGCCGACGCATTCTCACAATCATAGTGGTGGTCGTCGATGGCAACATACACACCCCGAACCGAACCAGGGGCCAAACTGGCATGGTAAACCAAAGGAAGATATGGATTTTGGTCCACGCCACAAATTGGCTGGAAGGCTAGGAGATAGAGTCGGAAACGACAACACAATGTTCCGACGTCAGCATCCAAGTCATCAGCCAATGTTCCAACGCCATGGTCGTAACGGACCTCCTGCAGGAATGGCTCCAGGTCGTTTTGGTAATCAGAATAAGTATAGCATCAATCGCACCCAACAAAACCTTGCAGCCCAACATCAGCATCCACACCAACATCCGCCACTCCAACAACGGCAACAGTCAGAATCACAATCGCAAGGACCACAACCTCTTTGTCCTGGTCCTTCTAACCAGTTAACTCATTCAGGACCATCCCAACCTAGTCCGTTAATGCCCGAGTCTAACGTGCAACCACCGGTTCCATCGCAAACGGCAATCTCTAATGAACCTAAAGATGATGTTCCAGCTCTAATTCAACCGATTCCCCAAGTATCTGAAGGGGCTCTCACAGTTAAGCCCGTCGAGGAACCACAGACTCAACAAAGTCCTGCAGCTGTTGTTAGCGCTGCTACAGTTGCTCCCATTGACAGTGCGACATCTACTGGCCCTTCCGAAAATATCGAGTCTGCAGATATTGCAGCAAAATCCGATGCACTGGAACAAGCTACAGTGGCCAGCGCTGCTATTGTGGCAGAGAAACCCCCGAACCGGTCGTTGCTCCTGAGCCCATGGATGAGGACAATCTCAGCGAAATCAGCGACGATCCGGATGATATTTTGACCAGAGAAGAAGTAAGTAGAGGTTTTTTATTTACTGTTTACCCTTCCCTTTTAGGCATGTTTCTCGAGAATCCTAGTTGTAAATCATTAATCTCTTTGCTTCATGCTGCGCGGATTGACTTTTGTTTTCGCGGAACAGGATGATTTCACCGAATCATTACTGGCAACAGGAGAATCAAGTGATCTTCCCAATACGGCAAAGCACCCGGGATCTGCACCGGTCGTATTGAATTCGTCTTCTATGATGATTCCATCGCAAGTGCTTCAGAATCATTCACAACAGTCTCAACAACAACAACAACAACCACAGCAGCAGCAAAATCAACAGCAACCCTCCGGTTTAAGGCGTCCTTTTTTATCTAAAGCTCGCTACAAATCGTACGATGGGTGTATCGGGGGATCAATCCAAGATCTCTACGCGAATGTAGATGACGTTGGGACATCGTTTCGGATCGGGCCCGGAGTAAGCCGTTTGAAGTTGTCTTTTTGTCTTGAGTTGATTTGTGCGTTTCCGTTGTTGTGTTATCTACTAGAAAACGGGGAGTCGTATCTTGATTTGGTAGGAAAAAAATAAGGAATGTTTGATGAGCCCTTAAGGTTTTACGGCACAAACCTGAATGACACTGTCCTAGAAAAATAAAAAGCTAAGGGCCAATTTCTTCACCTCCGCTTAACTCCTAAGCGGTGCTTACCAATACGCTTAAACATGGTTTAAGCTTTAAGCGGAGGTGAAGAAATTGGCCCTAAATGTTACAAGTTGACTAAGGGAAATGTTGCCTTCGGCAATGTTGCTGTTCTCGGCAACCGATTTTCAAAAATTCCAACCCTTCATATAGGGTACGGGACGGGTTTTCAGCACCTTGGACATTTGATGAAGCTGTATGTAATCTATATTCTGAACTGCCAATATTTAGACTAGAAAATGAGTAGAATGATTAGTAATTTCCATTTAATTCCAACTACCTTTATTGCTTATCTTGACAGATACGCGTATTTCGTCTACAATATGCAGACTTCTCCAGTGTCGTGTAAGACTCGACACACTCTGCAGGATTCAATATTTAGACGTTAATCCCTCTGCTTACATCTGATCTATCGGATCATACCGTCATCAACGAGCATTAGACTCAGAACATTTCATAGCAATGGAATAAAGTTCCCAATTGCAAGGACTTTTTAAAAGCATGCGGATTGCTTTCCGATCAAGAAAATGTTTTCTTCAGCTCCGCAATCTGTACATAAACTAACATCATTGTATGAGTGCGATTCCGTGCATCTGTTCGAAAGCGAAATGAAATAGGCCAGTTAACGATTTGCTGCAAACGTCAATTTCCTCAACCCGCTCCTTCGTTTTACCCATCCGCTCTCGAAAACAATCAACCAAAACATGTCGATTGCTACGACCACAAACTCGTCTCTTAGCAGGTTATGAGACAGACGTACACGACCAAACTTTTAGTTTGTCATTGATCTATAGATTGGCAATGTGTATTTCTTGTTTCATTTACTCTTACGCAAATGTTAGCCATAGCGGCTGTGACGACAAACGTGATGCTTCGTTTAAAAACACAAATGTAAGATATGGCAGGCTTCGCGTTGCAATTCCGGTGCACTAGAGATATGGTTAACAAAAAAGAAAGGGAAAATGAGCGGACTAAAGCGAAACTGTGGTGCCATAGTTGCCGCTCAACAGCGAACTATTATTTATCGTTGAGTACTGTTGGACAGCTCCGAAACATTTTTTTTATTGCATATGATAGTGCCAGATGATGGATAATATAATCATAAGCATATATCAACCTCAAATGACTGGAAGAAACATGAAATAAAGAGTGATTTCAGATCATCTATATATGAAATATATGTTAGCTCAATGTTCAACATCACATTCTGGCAACAAGCCTAAATGTGAGAAGGAGCTGATGAAGACATTCCCACTGGTACAGGCGATTAAATGCAAAATACACAAAGGCAACATTTGAGCGAACTTCTTCAGCAGTTAGGAAACTGGTGGTTTTCTAGATGATGTATTTAAAATTTTCAAAAAGACAGTAATATATTGGTAATCAATCATGATATATATATCTATCGAATCATTAGCCCTATAGATATAGCTTATGATCGTATCATTAAAAGTTCAATAATTTGGAAAATGTTGGAGTTTCAGACCTATTTCCTAACAACTGATTAAAACAGTCACCCCTGATTAGCCGTTCCCTACCCTACTTCCAGCAAAGCACTTCACTTAATATATTCGAATTATAACTTGATTATTTCGCTTTAATTTATCTACCTTTCAAATAGTAAGCCATTCCTTTACGCCATATTTTTCTTCAAATAATAGAACAAAAATGTATCTGCCGACAATAGTTATACTCACATGAGAAGTTTGACGCTTAAGAAAAACATTTTGAATAAATTTTAATACAATCGATAGAATTATCAAAAAGAATTCCAAAGTGTCAAACTTCGTTTTGACGTACACGGTAATTTAAATTTACGCTCTTATGACTATAAAGTATGCTCTTTCGAGGGAAACTGGGACTACGCCAAAAAGGAGTATATTATTTTTACTCTCTTTAGCGTAAACTGAATATACGTCAAAATGTGCATACTTTTTACACCTTTTCCAAAGGTGAAAAAAATGCACACTTCTTACTCTTTTTGAAAAGTAAAACATGCATACTGTTTACTGCTTTTAATAACTTAAAAGATGTGTACTTTTTACGCATTTTGAAAAAGCAATTTTGCTCGAGTATTGTTGAAAATGGCTCAAGTCCGCAATTCAAATTTGTCAGTGAAAAAGACATCAATAGATTACACAGCCATGTTTGTTAATTGAAAATAAAAAAGTTTTTGCAGAAATTTACTCACGCATTTTTTAGTCAAGAAGAAAATGGATTTACTTTATAGCTCAGGAAGTACCAGTACATCGGTCCCATGCTCGGTCCCAAGCCTAATGATTCGTCCCTAAAAATGTATCTCAAATAGCTGCATTCGGCCTCAGGGCACGGTAGACCTGTTTTGTTTCATACAGTGTTAAACATTTGTAATTACTGACAATAGCAACTTTTTAACTTACCTGTCAATTTAGCGAATGCGTATGTATCCAATGTATTGGATAATTCCTCCATTTTTTATGCTGCGACAGCCTAAAACAATTCCGGAACTTAAACACTGCGCTTATCAAATAAATGCTTATTTGAAAATGGTGTCAGCATCAAGTCACGAGCAGAGTTACTTTACTTTTCTCATCGGTGCCTACTTTTTATGCATTTTTATGTCACCGTTGACGTATAAACTATAATCTTGAAAATGTGCCAAATATAGTCATAAAATGAGTTTATCAGATTTACCGTGTAAACAAACAAAAACGTCAGATGAGTGTACACAAAAAAATATTGTAGTAAATAGTACCATTTTACCCGACTATGCCTATTTTCAAAACTACAATGAAATTTCAGTAAAATTTACTACGTTTATGGTACAAACTTCAACATTTGTGGTATATTTGACAGACCTCATATTGATATCTACCGCACCATAGTTGATCTAAATGCAGGGATGGTAAAATCAAACGCATTTATAGTCAGGTGAAAATTGTTGGTGTTTGCGCTCAATTTAACCCTCGAAATGGTAGTTTCTACTGCGGTATTTTTTTGCGTGTACGACACTGTCAAAATACTCATAAGGGTGGCCTCTGCTTAGCTTGCCTAGAATGAGTAAATCCCCTTATATCAAAACGTGTTATAATATATTTCTGAAAACAGAATTTGATATCGCTTTGGTAGTATTTATTTATTTGCAGCATAAAACAGTTTTCTAGCTTGTGATTTTTAAAAACGACAATGCCGAGTGAATACCATTTCAAATTCAGCGTCAATTTAAAAAGTTTTTTTGATTAAATGCATTGCCAATATCGTGGATTGTGTTAATTCGGGTTAATGCTATAACCGAGCTATTGATGTTCGTATAAGTGCCACTCGGAAAGATGACCTTATGCTCTTTGATGCCACTTTTGTTGAATCGCAGTAACCTTTTCTTATAATGGTAGATGTTAATGGTTGTTCCGTTTCTTTCATATCAATCAAGCCTTTTTTATAATTTTCAATTATGTCGACTCCATACATGTGTGTGACAAGTCAAATGCATGTGATAATAGTAAGGGTAGACTAGGCAAAATGAACAATATGGTGACCAGAAAAAATACCACAAAGCCAAATTTTTCACACCTTAAGCCACTGGTTTAAATTTGCCAAATCGGCCAACATTTATCTTCTTAGTTCTTAGTTCTTAGTATAGTTGCAAAGATCAGTTTCAATTGTTTGTTACTACGTGGCGTTGTAAGCGTCCAAGTATCGCCAGATCGAGAATCCTTTAGAAAAACTGGCGGATTACACTTCACATGAACTGTAATCTGTAATTGCAACCATTCTCATTGGCGAAATATTGTGTTTTTTTTTTCACGAGGGTCACATTTCATTTCACTTCACTGTCTACAGTGCTTTTTGTTACTGAATTCGATATGAATTTTGTGATTCAGTTGGCAGGCTGGTGCAGAAAGGTGTACGACTCCTTTAAGACAAGAAAAGCTGCAGGATTATGAGTGGTGAGCAAGTTGTTGCTGCTGCGCTGAGGAGCAAGGGTCTCTATCATCTTTGAATGTAGCCTAGGATTGAAAAAATCGCATCATGTAACGTTCAATTCAAAGTCATGTTGTAACCAAGCTCGAAGAGAGAAACACGTTTTCTTGGAAGAGGAAGAGCAGAGAAGGGATTGGAAAAATATGATTCATTCCTCCTATACATTAGTTCTACTGAGAATGTTGGCCATAAGAATCTTTGATGGGACTCGCATTCGTGCCAAACCACTAAAAACAATCCTGAATCTCTCTTAGTCTTCTTCCCCTGGACCACGGTGAATCGACTACTTCGGAGGGCATCTGTGCTCATGCACTTCTTTCTAGATCTCAGCTCAACCTGGCTTTGAGCGTAAGCACCCTTTTGCTGCTAGAAGCGTTATGTGTACCCATAGAGACGTGTACTGATATGGTGTAGCCTACGGTAATGCCATGCCCTCTTCTCAACCACCCTCGTGGAACACTTACTCCTGATCTATGCACCGGTGTTGCTGGACCCCTGGTCTTCTATCCTTTTGCGCTGCAGTTCTTATAATTGAGAGCTGACTGCTTTAGGCCCCTTAGCTCCTGCTCGTTTCCTGAGGCATTTAGCTCCCACCCTCGGCAGAATCGACTCGAGTAGTCCACGACTGTGGATCTACCCCGACGTTGGAACACCCCCCGAAACCGATAACACTCTCAACCATTCGCTTCTTGATTTTCCTGTCATTTTCGCTGCAGAGCCGACATGATTTGCGTAATGGCTCAGTAAATTGCATTCCACGCACTTTCGTCAGGACACATTCTATAGACTTTCATTAACTGGGCTGGTATCTGCCGCGTTGCTGGCAAGCATCTCGCTTCGCAATGATCCGAATCGTGGGCAGTCAAAGACCACGTGCTCCGGTATCTCTTGGACGTCTGCGCACTCCGTATAGAACGGTGATGCAGCATGTCCGAATCGATGCAAGTATTGCCTGAAGCAACCGTGGCCAGACAGATACTGCTTAAGGTAGACGTTTACCTCTCCATACTTCCTTTTAATCCAGACCGACAGATCCAGTATGAGCTGATGCGTTCATCGACCGTTCTCCTCCGTGTAACCATTCTCGCTGCCATTTGGTCATCAACTCTGCTCTCACCAGCTTCCGAACTCCTCTGACATTTCTCCGCTAATAACATTCACTGTCCTCCGCGGGAGTGATGTCAATCGAGATCATTCCGGCAATGACGCATACTGCCTCCGATGATATCGTTTTGTACGCTCCCACGACTCGTATGTCCATGAGCCTGAACGTACTGTTCAACATCGCCCAGTTTCTCTTGATTCCCAGCGCTGCGACCCAGGCTGGACCTCCGTATCTCATTATCGTAGATGATACTCTAGCTAGTTGACGCCGCTCTCTACTGCTTGGTCCGTAGCTGTTCTGGCATGATCGTGGCCACCGCGTTGATGGCCTACACCACCTTATCACAGGCATAATCTACTGTTGCTGTTGAAGTTCAGCTGGTCGTCGATCATCACATCCAGATACTTCAGCACGCTCTTCGAGCATGCCTTTCGAAGACGATTTCTGCTCGCCACACCGCTTGGCAGTTGCTGATCAGCAGCACCTCTATTTTGTGGTGGGCTATCTGCAGCTTCGCCCCCTGCATCTGGTTTTCAATTATGTCGATTGCTTCGGTCGCCAGCATTTCCACTTTTTCCAGTGTTTCGCCTGTCACTGACAATACGATGTCGTCCACAAAGCCAACGATCACTACGCCTTTTAGCAGCTTCAGCGTCAACACTGCGTTGTACATCCCGTTTCAAAGTGTTGGGCCAAGGATGAAACCATGCAGAATTCTGCCGTGATGTTCACCGATGTCCGCCACACGGAGGTCTCGTAGATCAGCACCTGTTTCCGAAAGTAGCTCTTCAGAATTTTGCACAGGTAATCGCCTCCCCGTTTCTGTTTGGACGACTTTACGGCTGTCTAAACCACTGTCCGAATAGCATCCACCGTAGATTTCCTTTTCCGGAAACCGAATTGAATCTTCGATAGCCCGTGTTCGCTCTCGGTGAATTTCGTCAGCCCCGGGCGTATCCAGCAGGTATATTGGCCAATACGATGCTGAATCTCCCGGCGGCTTTCCTGGCTTCGGCAGCAACACTAGCTCTGTATTTTCCACCTGGCCGGGTAATGGCCTTTCTCTAGACATTTCTACATCACCTGAAAATGTCCGGAATCGCCTGAATCACCGCTTTCAGAGTCACGTTAGAGATTCCATCCGGCCTGGGTAATTTCTTTACCCAAGCCCACTCGCCACTGCCACGAGCTCCTCGTACGAGACTTGCGTGCCCTCAGCGTTACTTTTTTCTTTCTAGCCGTACGGTGTATATCGTTGAATCGTGCGCCTGGACATAGCTCTGCAGGCATCGTTCGGCCTTTGATCTTCGCCATCACAATGCAGTACGCGTCGCCCCAGAGTTTTGTATCAGCGCTCGGCACTACTCCTTGTTGCAGTTCGTCTTGCTCAGTCTTATCTCTTGTTTTAATTCGGCCCTGTTCGCTCGGAACACCATCCCACGCACCCCTCTGTCTGCTACGGTTTTAGCTCTCTGGACACGTCTTCTGGCTCTGAGACAACTAGCGCGGAGGTTGCTGAGTTGCTCATTCTTCCGCTTGTTCCTTGGCTACAGTTTCGCCGGCATGGTTGCGTCGCATGCCCTTACTAACGTATACGTCAGCTCGTCCGTGTTTCGGTTCGAGAGTTCGTTGTCGAACCGAAGGGCCACAACAGAAGCTGCGATTGAGGTTAATTAGGATTACCTCCATTACTGTCGGCCTGCTGTCGTCTTTTTATATTAGGTGCGCAACTAAGTTCTCGCTGTTTTTTGGTGAAAAAGGAACTTTTTTTTGAAAACAAAGGCTACAAACGAATTATTCAAAGTATTGCCCATCACTAGCTACGACTTTTTCCCATCTTTCTGGTAGAACGTGAATACCATTTCGATAGAACTGTTCGTCTTTTGATGCTATCCAAGAATCAAGCCATTTTGAGATGTCATCATATGAGTGGAATTGCTGACCAGTGAGACCATGTGCCATCGAACGGAACAAGTAATAATCGGACGGTGCAATATCAGGAGAATATGGCGGGTGCGGTAGGACTTCCCATTTGAGCGTTTCCAAGTAGGTTTTCACGGGTTTCGCAACGTGAGGTCGAGCGTTGTCATGCTGAAGAATCACTTTTTCGTGTCTGTGCTCGTATTGTGGCCGTTTTTCGTGCAGTGCTCGGCTCAATCGCATCAATTGAGTTCGATACCGTTCCCTGGTAATGGTTTCGTTTGGTTTCAACAGCTCATAATAAATAACACCAACTTGGTCCCACCAAATACACAGCATAACCTTCGCAGCGTGAATATTCGGCCTAGGCGACGATGTTGAAGCATGCCCGGGCAGTCTCCATGAATGTTTCCGTTTTGGGTTACTGTAATGAATCCATTTTCGTCACCCGTCACAATGCGATGTAGAAAACTCTTCCTTTTTTGCCGCTGGAGCAGTTGTTCACAGAAGAAAAAACGACGCTCAACATCTCTTGGCTTCAAATCGTAAGGAACCCAAGTTCCTTGCTTTTGAATCATTTCCAACGCATGCAATCGCTTAGAAACGGCTCTCGATGTGCTTCAGCCGCCCTTTACTTCGAATGAAAGAAGAAAATCAACACTTCCCGCAAATGACGATTATTTGGCACGAAATCAGACATCTTCAAACAACCAAAATATATAACACTAAACCAAAATCACTGACGCTTGAGATGTACATTCGACCAGCACTTACTACTGGCGCCATCTATTGCTAAACAGCGGGAACTTAGTTGCGCACCTAATATACTGGACTCATGAAAACCCCTCGTCATTTGGACGTTTCCGTCCTTCTTTTTGCAAAGCATGCTCCTCTGTTGCTTTGTGCAGTCTTTTGCAAAATTACCCTTCTCCCCGAATTTCCTGCGCAGATCAGATCTGAGAGCTGTCAGGTCCTTTGCAGTTCCTCGCCTGGTGACCAAAACACACGCACTTAAAGCATCTCTCCAAGTCCTTTGCAGCTCGAGGTACGACTCTCAGTGAGCACACCGACCACCCAACTTTTGAACAACTGAATCTGACATGGATGCATCGGATGGATGTAAAGTGTCATTAATAAAAAAAAAAAACAACAACAACGACTCTCAGTGAGCACACCGACCACCCAACTTTTGCTCGATCCGACTCCAACAGCTTATTGGCTGCAGCTGTCGGCAGACGTATCGCCATCGTCTGTGTGCCACCGTACGCCTTCCTCAACCGAATAGCCATTGGTGCATCTGCAAGATCGCATTGTCCCTTCAGCGCTCAGCTCGTCTTCTGTTGTGATATCGTACAGATCATTTCACTCGATCAATGTCTCCTGGGATGGAGCTCTTTCTATCGCCTCATCACCAAGAGACTTTACGACGAGGTGAACAGTTCCACTTTTTACCTCAAGAATCAGAGCGTCGCCCTTACTTCGATCCCGACGAGGCCGAAGTATCCGATTCTTCTGCTCTCCGGACGTTTTCAATGGCTGCGGTTTTTTCTTCTTTTTCTTTCTCTGGTTGCCTTCTCCTTTCGCTTCGTCGGTTTTGAGCTTTTTCAGCTCCTCATCCTCTCCTGGTGTATTCCTTCGGTGTCTTTAGCGCTACAACCGTTCCCATCAGAGCCTACTACCCACCGGTGAAGAGTTTCATACGCACCCGGAGGCCTGTCAAGGCTTAACAGGGACGGGGGCAGCCGCACCATTAGCCACTTGCCATTTCTGAAAGGTGCCACTCTTCCTTACTGAGGAAGCAGAATAGCCCGACTACCAGCCTTGCGTGAACTCGCAGAAGGGAGGGGCATTGGGCCTTGGACGCTTCTTCGTAGCTGGAGAGAGAGGGGGGGGGGGGGGGGGCTCTGGACACGTATTTGCAGAGAGAGAGAGAGAGAGAGAGAGAGAGAGAGAGAGAGAGAGAGAGAGAGAGAGATAAGAGAAGGGGGGAGGTAGAGAGGGGGAGAGAGATCTCCGACTGATCGGCTGTGTTTTTATATCTAAGCCTCGCCTGAATATCTAATATATGCTATGTGAGCAGGTGCTATTTAAACTTCCAGAATCAAAGATTAACACTCTTAATCCTGGCCTATATGTTACCAAGGTATATATAGGATAATATAAAACAAACTCATCAATGTTCCTTATCAGATGCAGAGAAGCTCGTCATGCAAACAAGTTGAAACCAATATCAATGGTCAAGCTGCACGTCGCAACCGCATCAAAATAAAGCAACCTGCAAACTATTTTTCGCCATCTCCTAAACAATGTATGTCCGAGCGGCATAATATTAACACTAATACACAAAACTCAGCATATATAACTTCCTCCGGGTGCGGGGGCGGAGCATTAAAAAACATGAAACGGAAAAAAAACTACCTACGCACAACCCATCTCATAAACGCGACCACAGCAGATTTTAGGAAGGAATTGAATTACATTCACTACGTCTTACACAAAGCACACGGAGATTTTTTAATGTCACTTTTTATTTAAGTTGAATAACGAAATATTGCTTGATTTTGCTTCGCGAAAACGACGTCAGTCGCACGGCTTGCTGCGATTTGTATCCTCAAAATAACGATATTGCTGGCTGTCGTCGTGAGACCCGTCCCGTAGCCCTTAATTTTGTTTTATTACCCGGTGTCTTCACTAACATTTCTGTCTTGACAGATCTATCTTAACATACGGCAAACAACCTGACATGTTTTCGATGGTGGAACATATTTGTTAAGACATTTTTATCAAATTGAAACAATTGCAGTACACGATCCCGAAATTTTCAGCGTATAGGGCAATGATGGAGTCTCTGTAAACAATTTTAATGGATTAACAATTTTTATAGCATTCTTTTTGATTTCGTCATGTTTATTTACAAAAATGTCTGCTCAAAAGTCTAGCATACATTTCTGTCAAAAAATATGGTTAGACAGATCCGTCTTAGCATCCAACACTTCACTTGCCGTATTCTCGGACAGTGAAACAAATGTTAAGACAGAAAATGCTAGTGGAGACACCGGATTAGTTAGAAACGCATGGGATGATTGTACAGACATAGGGAAATGTATACCAACCTTGTGTTTTCAAAAGATTGGTCTGATTTTTAATTCACAACCAAACTTTCAACACACATTGAAATTAGATTGAGTATTCTTCTGTTGCTTATTAACACATTTTCCTCAATTTTTCGGGACCATGGACCCTCTATTTTTCGCAGGCCTATGGCCAGGACATTTTTTTCGCATAGCCAATATCTTAGCAAGTTCAGCTGTCAGAACGACCAAAATAAAACATACAGTTCAACAGCTATTTGACAGCTGACAGCGGGCCCAAATCAATTTGGGTCCGGGACATGCCGCCTACTGTCATTCACTAGTGTTTGATATAGGGATGTCAAAGGGCTGATTTTTCGGGAATTAAAACCGTTAATAAACAAAATTGCCAAACACGAAAATATTTAGTGTGACTTCAGTGTTGAATCGTGCTATATTATTTGACTTTTCTCAACACTTCAACTTTCATTGTTCCCATTCAGGAAATTACAAATCAACTAAATGATTCAACCGGTGGAATCGACGGAAAACCTACGACCGGTGATGCCAACATTCAGGACTCGAACAACCCGATGAACGTTGGCTTTGATGCGCTACAGCCTAACATTGGACAACATCAGCAACAGGCAGGAAGCTCGGATGCATCCGGAAATGCTGCGGCTTTCAATGCCCTAGAAGTGAAAGATCCTAAAGAAGCTGGCAAGCTGCATGCCAACAAGGAACTGAAGGAAGAGATGGATCTGGACTTTGAGGAAATTTCAGATGGTGAATTGGAGGAGGAGAATAAATTCAAAGGTAACTCACATGCAAGTAATTAACTGAGAGTTACTACATATGAAGACATTTATTACAGGTCTGGGCGATGCACTTGGTGTTGATTGGGCTAGTTTGGCACAGGAAACTCGTGCCAAGTTAAAACCGGAACAAACCATCCCAGTTTCGGCCCGAAACCGTTGGAAGGCACATCACATTCTCTTGGACATTGGCATTTCGGTAAGGTTGGCCGGTGAAGCTTACGCC
This sequence comes from Aedes koreicus, assembly GCA_024533555.2. Classification (NCBI taxonomy): domain Eukaryota; kingdom Metazoa; phylum Arthropoda; class Insecta; order Diptera; family Culicidae; genus Aedes; species Aedes koreicus. The sequence goes on from JAHHFK020003307.1 coordinate 200,285, forward strand.
CAGCGCGTACTCACCGAATCCAAGGAAAAACTGCGCGAGGAGATAGAGGAATTCAAGGCAGCCGCCGAACAGCAAAAAGTGGCAGCATTTAAAAAGGAGGAAGAAGAACAACTTTTCAATGGAGTGAAGATAAAGAAGGAAGTTCTTGATGAAGAAGAGCGAAAGGAACAGCAAACGGAAGAAACTGCCGTTAAAAAAGAAGATTCCAATAAAGATAATGAAGTTTCCGAACAGGAAGCGAATCTGGCAGACATAGACAAAATTCTCCATCCGGTTGCGTCGGTGCACGTGGCCATGAGGGAACGAGCTCGTGCCAGACGTAACCTTATACTTTGCGCTGCTGGTCCCCATAGTCGTGCGCTGAGTGCCCGCCGTGATTTAGAAATTCGCCGCCAGTTGTGCGGTTTTCCCCCGCAGGAATGTAACGAACGCATTACAGAACACCAGTCGACTCCGACCAATCCTGAGCTACACGAAACGGTAATGAAACTGTATCAGGCAACAATGCAGCAGAAAAAAATCGAAGTGCAGTAAATTCGTTTAGACTATTTAATTCTATGGCAAGAGGAGATTCTTCTCAACAGATAATTTATAAGAAAGATTATGTCTACGTAGTATTATGTCTGCCTAGGCTTAAGCGGATACGGACATATGTAGGAAAAAGTAACCTTATTTGTTATGCTCCAATCTACTAACTACACAGCAATGTATCGTGTTGGTTCATCAAAAAGATGTTTTTTTTTTCTCTGTTGTGTATTTAAACCTATCCCGTAGATTCAGAATAAAGTAATAAAATTTTATGATCCGGTACCACAGTCGACTGTGTTTTCGTTTCTACTCGAATTTTGATTAGGTTTAAGGTGAACTGCTGCTCCAAGTATTTTTTTTTCCTATCTTTTATCTCGCTCTCTCTCTATCGCAAACTTACCTCGCTATTCCAAATTGATAAATCTCGATTGTTAGTGAATGAACATCGAATCGAACTCTATCAGATTGCTCACAGCAAGTAAGTATACAAACTGATATGATGAAATATTCAATATCTAGTACAGATTCTAATTTACATCAATTCTAAATTTTGAAATAATGTCTGTCGTCGAGAATGCTTCAGCATAAGCCCTAAAGAGAAGCGACCGTCTGGCATAATATCACTTGGCATGATAGGTTTTGCGACATTTTGTGTAGGCATAATTCGTGAATTTACATTTTGCGGAATGACTCGTTTCGGGAAAACCCGATTGACGGATTGCCTTCTTTCATGCCTCTCTTATGTCGTGAAGTTCCTTTTGGTGCCTGTTCATAAACCTGTTTTTTTATCGCACTCCGCACTACCTCTTTCGTTTGTTTTTTCAACCCGCCAAAAACCACGCGGTAATTGTAGTGCATAGGAAAATTAGTGGACTGTTTGAACCGCCGAAATCCAGCCGAGCGTTCCTTTAGGGAAGCATACATTCCCGGCCGAGTCCGACGGATACTCTGTCCAGCCAGTACCCTCGTCAGATACCCGAGGGAAATTTTTTAACCTCTTCAAGCATTCTCGTAGCAGGAAAGGTCAAGTAGCACATTTTTCGTTTGGTTCCCTCAGTGTTTTGTGTTATATGTATCTCTCTCCCATAAAGTAAATCATTCTGCATAGGGTGGTCCATAAAAAAAATCATCTGATTTTTATTTATTTATTCATTTCTGTATCAGCAGCTCAACATGAAAATCCTTTTTTGATTTTGTCTTCCGACGAACTGGACTCTGACGTAGCCGATGAGAGTGGATTTGCGGAGGTACACGCCCGCGGTAAAAAAAAACCCAACTAGCTCCCCGGGAGTGCGCCGGAAAAAAATTAAACCTACTCTCAAAAGCTTGCACAAAATTGGAGGTAGCGGGGGCAAAAAAAAACCGAATAAACCGGTCCTAGCTGTAGCTACCACCCCGCCGCTATCTAATAACAATAACCGTAAGAGGTTGACAAAAGGGGTCTCCCAACCACCACTCTCAGGCAAGTACGATAAAATTTCCACATCTTCGCTTCCTGAATTCCGTCCCGTTTCCAGCGATGGTAATGATGATTGTCCCGCCACTTACCCATACAAAGTTATGTCACACAGCTTGATGGAAGCCCCCAAGCCACCCGACACAGTCGAGATCCGCTGCTCTTCTGCTGACTGTTCCAACCTTCCAAGCCGTTCCGTTCCTGTGTTCGGAGCTGGTGAGGGGTCATCGAGTCATCGCCAATCCAGTCATCAAAACATGCATACAACGGAACGCACGTTACCCCCGGTCGTGCCACTCATCCAGCGGGACCAAATAACATCTGATCCCGTCAGCAAATCAAGAGCTTTACGCGCTGTGGCCAATCCAGATTCAACTTCCCTTTGTCCAGGTAATACTAGAATTAGTATATCTCCATGAATGGTACTGCACGTCAATCAAGGAGCTCCAATTTTCAGATCGATTCGTCTCAAGATCTTTCAAATTCAGCTACTCCTGTTTGCAATAATCCAACTGCAGATGGTGCTCATCAATTAACGGTGTACTACCAAAATGTTCGGGGCTTACGCACGAAAATTGATAAAGTTTTCGTAGCTGTTTCGTCTTGTCACTATGACGTCATAATTCTTACGGAAACGTGGCTTGATGATAGAATATTCTCAGCCCAGCTTTTTGGAGAGTCATACACCGTGTGCAGAACGGATCGCAACCATTCAAATAGTCATAAATCACGTGGAGGGGGGAGTATGGATCGGTATCTCAACTAATTTCAACGGTTATGTCGATCCCACCCCAGTGAATGTTTCATTGGAACAGCTGTGGGTAAGGTTAAAGATGCGTCGCTGTTCTATCAGTATTGGTGTTATTTATCTACCACCCGACCGCAAGAATGATTTACTCAGCGTGAATCACTTTATCGAGTCCATTGAAGCAATTCATTCAAATCTAGGAAATGATGCTATTTCGCTTGGCGACTATAATCAATCGGGTCTTGTTTGGAACACACCTAGTAATGATCGTCCTTCCGTAGATGTATTGAAGTCAAATATCTCTACTGCTTGCGCTTCGTTACTTGATGGATTTAGTCTGCATGGTTTGTTTCAAGCTAACCACATTTGCAATTATAACGCTCGAGTCCTGGATTTCGCTCTGGTGAATGAAAAAACGCTTGCTGCATGCCAGATTGAAGAAGCTGTAGAACCGCTTCCTCTTCTTGATTCCAATCATCCCGCTTTTGTAGTAACGGCAGCTCTCTCACAGCCAATTGTATTTGGAAGGATTCCGGATGGCCGAGGGCTTGATTTCCGTCGTGCCGATTTTGATGGATTAATAGAAGCGCTCCGTGAAACTGACTGGCACATCCTAGAAACCACGGAAGACATTGATGTTGCTGTAGCATACTTCACCAACGTGTTGAAGACTTACTTGGTTGATGTTGTGCCACTGCGTAGGCCGTCTCCTAAGCCACCTTGGGGGAATGCACATTTACGACGGCTTAAACGCCTGAGATCGAAAGCACTGCGAACCTACTATCAATCTCGTTGCCCTTTCGCCAAGCATCAGTTCGTACGTGCAAGTATTAATTATCGCACGTATACGCACTCAGGAAAATCTTCGCCGACAGCCACGACATTTTTGGAAGTTTGTTAACACTAAACGGAAGGAGAATGGATTGCCCGTTGAGATGTTTCTGGCTAACGAAGTCGCCACATCCGCATCGGAAAAGTGCAATTTATTTGCAACTCACTTCAGACGTGCTTTTTCTGACTCTCCTTCGTCTACACAGAGAAGAATTTGATAGTCAATTTTACCATTATTGGGGGTTAGGATGACTATTGCAGTATAGTGATTTTGAACCGACTATGATCATGGTCAAAACAACCATTATAAATAGTTGATCCAACATTTGCCATAATGTCGGAATAGTCCTTGTTACACTGTTAGACTTTGATAAAATTGGCAAATTTAAAGGCAAAAAAATGACAGCGAAACGAAAAACACATCTACCGGTCGCCAGAGCCTACCTAGACTTAGAGACACCACTAGTGACGTGTGCTTCCTAAATAGCTTTGAGATCACGACCCATAAAGTAAACGCTGCAATAAATAAATTGAGAGACTCTGCATCTAGTCATGTATCCTTAAAAAATGCAGTGGAGAGTTGATTTCCCCTATCGTGAAACTTTTCAACATTTCATTACGGCAACATGTATTTCCTGAAAGTTGGAAGACGTCAGTTATGTTCCCTGTGTTTAAAAAAGGAGATCGATAGACCATCGAAAATTTCAGAGGCATAACTTCGTTGTGTGCTTGTTCAAAGGTTTTTGAAATAATAATGAACGAGGTACTTTTCGAATCGTGTAAGAATTATATCTCTACGGATCAGCATGGTTTCTTTCCCAAGAGATCAACCTCGACAAATCTCATCCAATTCGCCTCGTTTATCATACGCAACATTGATGCTGGTGCACAGATCGACACTGTCTACACTGATTTCAAATCTGCTTTTGATCGAGTTGACCACGGGATACTACTTGAACGCCTACGAAGAATTGGTATCTCTGCGGACATTGTCCGCTGGTTTGAATCATACCTTAAAAACCGTAGGCTCACCGTTAGAATAGGATTAGAGTCTTCGGACGCATTCTCAAATTCATCTGGCGTACCACAAGGGAGCAATATTGGCCCTTTGTTATTCTCACTCTCCATTAACGAGCTTTCTATCGTACTACCATCTGGTTGCCGTGTGTTTTACGCGGATGACGACAAAATCTACACGGTGATCAAAACTATCCAAGCCTACTATGCTCTGCAACTGTTGTTGGATCGGTTTGCTGATTGGTGCACCCGAAACATGCTATCGTTAAGCATCCACAAATGCAACATCATTTCGTTTCATCGCAAGCTCCATCCGATCACGCACAATTATGCAATGAACGGCCAGCCTCTCGAGCGTGTTCATCAAGTTCGTGATCTAGGCGTCATTCTGGATTCGGCACTAACGATTGCATTACGACGATATTATCAGCCAAGCGAATCGACAGCTGGGTTTCACTTTTAAAATATCTAGTGAATTTAAAGATCTTCTCTGCCTTCGGTCTTTGTACGGTGCTCTGGTGCGATCGATGTTGGAATCCAACTCTGTTGTGTGGTGCCCACACCAGGCAATATGGACAGCTAGGATCGAAGCAATTCAAAGAAGACTCGTGAGATATGCCCTGCGTTGCCTACCGTGGCGTGACCCGTTGAACCTTCCACGATACGAAGATAGATGCAGATTGCTGGGACTACTGACATCGGACCAAAGACGGAATCTTGCGCAAGCTGTTTTCGTTGCCAATACACTCGCAGGTGGAATTGACTCACTGGCACTATTAAGTCAGCTCAACCTCTACGCTCCTGGACGAATGCTTCGCCAACGGGACTTCTTGCTGCTTGAACCCCGTAATTCATTATATGGACTTCATGACCCTGTCCGCTTCATGCCAGCTAGGTTCAACGTTGTCTACTTTCTATTCGACTTCAATTGTACTCTGGCAACATTTAAGCGCAGACTGTCAGAATGGATAGTACGAGAAGGATAGATTTATGAGCAAGTTCCAATTAATTGACGACGAGGACTGCTCCGAACTATGGATGTTTCTTATTTTATACTTTGACCATATTCTACGTTTGAAATCTTGTTTATGTTAATTATGTTTATGAATGTGCAACTAAGCAATGTTTTGTATTGTATTGTATTATATTTTACTGTATTGTATTACAAAAGATATGGGGTTTTTACGTCAAGTCAAAACGTTTTTTCCCCGTCATAAAGAAATTCATTACGACTACCTTAGGTCAGATGGAATATATACAATAATAAAGAATAAAGAATAAAACCAACTACTACGTCTTCTCGCAATTCTAAGAAAAATATCCCATCCAAGCGAGGAAAGATTAATTTTAGGGACATTGTGGATAACATTTTAAATGCTCTTGGTCTTTCGGATGCTTCACCGCTCCGAGGACTTATTGACCTGCTTATTCCTATAGTTGGAAACTACTTCAAGCAATTGACTGTATCATGGCCCCTCATTGGTATTCATATCTTTCAATGAATAATTCGTCGAGTGAGGATCAAGATATGATCACCGTATTGCAATGGAATTGTCGTAGTCTAATACCTAAATTTAAAGATTCGTTCAAGTATTTGATTCACAATTCTGATTGTGATTTATTTGCTCTCTGTGAAACACAGCTTTCATCTGAAGATGAATTAAACTTCCACGATTTTAACATTATTCGCTTGGATCGAGATGATTCATATGGTGGCGTACCTTTGGGGATTAAAAAGTGCTACCCCTTCTATAAAATCTCACTCCCAATAATCTCAGGTATTGAAATCGTCGCTTGCCAAATAAATGTAAAGAAAGAGAAGCGACACGAATAGCAAAACCTCCTGCCAGGGAGAGTCGACTTGACATATCTTTGTGCTCTAATTCACTATCATTAGATTGCCTGTGGAATGTAATCAATGATCCCTATGGTAGTGATCACTTACCAATTATTATCTCAATCACAAATAGTTTTCACCAAACAGAGCAGTCAATCCATGTTCCTTATGACCTCACGAGGCATATTGATTGGCAACATTTTGCATCGGCGGTAACCCTTGGTATTGATTCTACCGATCCTCTTCCACCATTAGAAGAGTATCGTTTCCTTTCCGAACTGATGTACAAAAGTGCATTAGAAGCTCAGAAATGACGTGTTCCATGTGCATCCCTCAAAAGAAGACCCGCCACCCCTGGGTGGGATGACGAATGCAGTAAGTTGTATCTTGAGAAATCCGATGCGTTTAAAGATTATCGTAGACATGAAACATGTGAGCTTTTTGATAAGTACCTCAAGCTTGAAAAAAAGCTTAAAAACTTACTCAAAGCAAAGAAACGCAATTACTGGCGTTCGTTTGTAGATGGACTATCTAGAGAAACTTCGATGACAACGCTTTGGAGAAAGGCTCGTTATATGCGAAACCGCTCTTTTTCCAATGAGAGTGAAGAATACTCCATGCAGTGGATACTCGACTTCGCTAAAAAGGTTTGTCCAAACTCTGTCCCAACACAATCGAATTTACGGGATACTACCCGAAATAACGGTTCTCTGGACGAACCATTCACAATGTTGGAATTTTCAATGGCACTTCTTTCATCGAATAACTTTGCTCAGAGAAGCGATATGATTAAATTCAACCTTCTAAAAAAATCTCCCCGATATCGCTAAAAGACGATTACTTAACCTGTATAACACTCTCATGGAATTAAATATAGTTCCACCCGCATGGAGGCAGGTTAAAGTAATAGCTATTCAAAAGCCTGGGAAAAACCAGCGTCTGATTACAATTCTTACCGTCCGATCTCTATGCTACCATGTTTAAGGAAATTGTTAGAAAAAATGATCCTATCAAGACTTGACCGTGGGTTGAATCCCTGCTATCAAAAACGCAATTTGGTTTCCGAAAGAGCAAAGGAACAAACGATTGTTTAGCGTTGCTTTCATCTGATATACAACTGGCCATTGCACACAAGGCCCAATTGGCTTCAGTATTTCTGGATATTATGGGCGCATTTGACTCAGTTTCCATAGATATACTGGCAGATAGTCTGCACAGTAGTGGTTTACCTGGAATTTTAAATAACTTTTTGTATAATTTACTGTCAAAAAAAAAACAAATGACCTTCAATCTAGGTCAACTGACAACTTCCAGAATTAGCTACATGGGCTTAACCCAAGACTCATGTTTAAGTTCCTTACTTTATAATTTTTATGTTAAAGATATTGATAACTACTGGGAAAATAGATGCACGCTAAGACAACTTGCAGACGATGCTGTGATCGCCTTTAGAGGTCCACGTGCGGAAATCTTGCAAAGACCATTGCAAAATTCCCTAGATAATCTGTCCATCTGGGCCAGAAATTTGGGGATCGAGTTTTCACCGCATAAAACCGAATTGGTAGTGTTTACTAGAAAGCGGTTCCCTGCCCAACTGCGTCTCAAGCTGTTGGGAAGAGACATTACCCAATCTTTGACCTTCAAATACCTTGGAGTCATGTTTGATTCAAAATGCACTTGGAGTAATCACTTTGCGTATTTAAAACAGAAATGTCAACAAAGGATCAATTTTCTAAGATCAATTTCCGGGACATGGTGGGGTGCTCACCCGGAAGACCTCATTAAACTCTATAAAACAACTATTCTTTCAGTTCTCGAATATGGCTCTTTTTGCTTCCTCTCGGCAAGAAACAGCCACCTTCGAACCAAACTTCGAAGAAATGCTCGAATTGAGTACAAAGTCTAGATTCTTACGAATCTCTATTAACTATATGTCATCTGATATAAGTCTTCCATGCTATAATTCTCCTAGTGTTCGCTTCTCTTATCACAGTTCCTCCATTGACTATGATCTCTCCATGAAACAGGCTATTCAAGGAGTTCCAGATCAACTTTGACTTATTTTAATTCCCCATATTTTTATTAAAAAGTACCAACATGTCAATTGCAATAGAAGAATTTTCACTGATGGGTCGCGCATTGATGGATCCACTGGTTTCGGTGTTTACAATGAATACTCATCTGCCTTCCGGAAACTTCAGGAACCTTGTTCCGTATATGTTGCTGAGCAGGCAGCAATCAATTTCGCATTGGGGATAATTTTTGATATGCCCATAGACCATTATTTCATCTTCTCGCATAGTCTCAGTTCTATTGAGGCCCTCCGGTCGAGGAAAACAGTAAGGCACTCATCTTAATTTCTTTCAAAAATAAGGGAGCAGATGTGTGCGTTGGTCGAAAGATCATTTAGGATTACCTTTGCATGGGTCTCCTCACATTGCCCAATTCCAGGCAAAGAGAAGGCGGACTTTCTAGCAAAGGTGGGCGCAAAAGAAGGCGAGATATTCGAAAAAAAAATTTCACATCATGATTTTTCCCATTATTACGTCAGAGTTCTCTTCAAAGTTGGCAAAACGATTGGACAAGTAATTCTCTTGGGTGGTGGTTACATTTCATTATTCCAAATGTTTCGACGAGATCGTGGTTCAAAGGTCTGGGTGTAAGTCGGGGATTCATTCGTGTGATGTCAAGACTACGCGCTAGACGCACATCTCTACAGAATAAACCTCGTCCATAGCAATATATGAAGGTGCGGAACCGGTTATGTTGACATCGCTCACGCAGTTTGGCATTGCCCGGATAATGATGCCTCCAGAGGACTATTGGATACCCTTGTGGCCCGAGGTAGACAACCCATCCGCGAAGTAAGAGAAGTTTTAAGAATGCGTGATCTTCCCTATATGCAAGCGATTTACGAATTCCTTTGTTGGTTTGATCTAAGAGTGTAATATCATCACCCCCTCCCTTTCACTCTAGTAAATTCCCTGCCATTGTGTCCCAGTTATATTATCCTTTTGTTTCCGTCCTACTTGTACCTGCCCAGCAAGCTGTAGTCACCCATCTGCGGCTTAGTTCCGGAAAGGGACTACAGAGACCGCGGATTTGGTAGATGACGCAACCATGAGCAGCAAATAATGGCTTAAATAAGTGACCTGCCTAGCCCTTTCCAAACGATAATGTGACCCATTAACCTCGAGCCAGCCACGAGTAATTGGCATCCCACTTTTACTAATAAAGAAAAAATAAAACTTTGTTATCAACAATATTGAATATCGGCTCCGTAAAGTGTTACACACGCCTGAGCCTAACAAATAAACGAACTAATTAAAAAATAAACAAAATCGATCATTTACTGAACCACATCCGAGAATACTTAGGTACATTAGTGTCATAAACAGCCGACATTCCGTGTTTATGAGCTTCTGAATGGAAAATTTCACGAATCCGATGAAAAGTCCGTAAGGGGCTATGCATTAACCACGTAGACTTTTTTGGGGGGAGCGGAGGGTTTGACCAAAGTCTACGCTCCATACAAAATTTCAAAAAATTGTATGGAGAAAAGTCTACAAGGGGGGTGAGGGGGTTCTGAGATTTTCAAAAATGAGTCTACGTGGTTTATGAACCGACACTAACCAAAGATCCGAAAACTGTTTCGAGATATAACACAATAGTGTTTGGGGAAAATAAATAACCGAACTTTTCACTTTCAGGTATCACATACGAATGCCTAACTCGTTTATTTCTTTATCCGATCAGATCTTCGTCTGCAGAATCAGCTGTTATCTTATCTTGTTTGTATTGGTGTCCGTTTAATCGTTTCTTGCTTGCACACAGAGACAAATTTGATACTCAATTTTACCATTATTGGGGGTTCTGATGACTATTGCAGTATAGTGATTTTGAACCGACTATGATCATAGTCAAAACGACCATTAAAAATAGTTGATCCAACATTTGCCATAATGTCGGAAAAGTCCTTGTTACCATGAACGTAGTCAAAAATGCCATGAACGTGGTGAATTCGACCATTTTCATGGTTATTGTAATCATTATATGCAATAGTCATCCTGACCATGATTTAATTGTCGGTTTAACGATAGAATTTTTCTCAGAGCACGGTGAGCTAAAAACTACTCTTTATAAAACACGGTTACAATGAACTACTTATTACTCGACACTGTAATTACAAACACCTCATCCGATAGTTTCTAAAAAAATCGTCATACGAATAGGGGGCTATGCATAAACCACGTAGACTTTTTTGGGAGGAGAGGGGGTTTGATCAAAGTCTACGCTCCATACAAAATTTCAAAAAATTGTATGGAGAAAAGTCTACAAGGGGGGAGGGGGGGGTCTGAGATTTTCAAATATGAGTCTACGTGGTTTATGAACCGGCCCTAGACTGGATGAAATTCTATTGCGTTTCATAAAATTCTTCTTTTTTCTTTGTTGATTTGCTGGCCTGTTGCCACCTCTTTTATTTCGTATATTTTTTATATCACGCAAAATCTTTGATAAAATTAAGAGCTGGCGTACTTTCTCCATGTTCGCAGATTAGAAAAATGACAACGTATTGTGAACAAGAAAGCGGCACGCGGCATCGACAAATTATTCATTACATTTTAGTACATTGCCGCCCTATGCGCACTGCCGTGCCGTTGCGCTGCGTTCACTATTGTAGTTAGGCCTTTACACAGTAGATTTTAAGCAGCTGCCGGAACAGGAATATTTTACGGATAAGCTTTCGCTTCGAAGTAGCTGATATTGCTGGCCATATGCACTTGCGGCAAACGGAATGAACTATTCCAAACCCATTTCCGACAAACGTGAACCAAAGGTACAATAATCGGTGAGATTTACAAAACGTAGTGCCAACAAAAAACGCCGTTTGCCGTTTACGAAACAAAACTATCAAAAACCATTGTTTTGGCACGATTTGGCTTCATGCCACCACTCCACAGCCGTTCAGGATTGTGAACTGCAGATAATTCTGTGGACTTTGTACCGACAGACATGACAACAACCCACCAAACTATCCTGAGCTCCGCCCGATCGAAACCTATTGGGCCATGATGAGGCGGCGAAGGAGGAATACAAAATAATGAGGAAGGAGAAAAGACTGAGGAAAACCTACCGGAATCGACTGTACAGGCTTTGATGGAGGACGTCAATTGAAAATGTCGAGTATTTTACACAAATTCCAACGCATGTAAGTGGAAATAAATACATATACTGAACTACTGTAAAAATTTGGTTTCATCTCAATTAACTATAGCCGACTTACCAATCAATCTAAAGTGGCGTAATATTTACCGACTCTCCCTTTAGAGGCAGCTGCCACTACGATTCCACTCTTTTTCAAGAAGCCATTGAGATATAAAAAGATCGACGTAGAACAAGAAAAATGTTGAACTGATTGTATTAAAATGGTCTTGTCGCATCTGCATTTGTGTAATATTCTCAATGTACCGGATGAAGTTAATAAAAACTACACTCAAAAAAATCGACACGTTGTTTCCACGTGAAATTTCACGAAGCTTTCACTTTAACACGTAACCAAATCTACTTCAGTATAATCTGGTGAACATTACGTGTATGTAAATTGTACGTAAAAAATCACGTAACATTTATGTGATTTTCACGTAGAATGTGGATTTCCGTGGAAATCACGTAGCTCTTACGTGAATTCCACGTGTTTATTACTGGTTTTGGCAGTGGACGAAAATTACGTGCATTTCACGTGGAAAAAAACGTGTCGATTTTTTTGAGTGTACTTATCGATTTTCTTTTGGTTCTACTTGATCAAAACATTGCCTTAAGGTTAAATCGTACTGTTTTTTTTTTATTAATATGTATCTGAAATTCAATTACAGGTAGACTGAATCATATTACTATTCTATCTTTCTTCATCAAATAATCCTGCATTTGAGAAGAGTCGGCTTCAAACTATGTCACGCTTTGAGAGAAAACGGAAAAGGGCTTCACATCTCTGCTACAAGCCAATCAATTATGTTATGTTAAGTAGCAATATGCTCGGCACAAAATAAAAAAACTGGAAGTAAATCTTATCTAAATTTTGCGTGGCATAATTCATGGACGACCCCAGAGTAGTACTCGTTACTTCTTTTCCGTTTATATCAAATTGCTGTTTCTATAGAAAAATGTATAGAAACATTCAGTAAGCTTAATCGATACTGGAATAATGCCTATCTTAATGTTCTGCTTACCTTTGCTTGAGTTTACCGTTTTTTACTTCCAATCAATGGTACATTAGCGATTATCAACTAGAGTTCATGTAGTTTAGTTTTTTAATTTTTTTTAAATGTTTTCCTTATTGATGCTTAATTATCGCTAGTGTCAAACAGATTATGAACAACGTGTGTGGACGTAGTTTTTTTTTAAACTTATTTCTTTTCTAATTTCGATTAAGAGTGTGTAATTTATCTACGATCTGTTTGTTCGTTTTCTCTTTTTATTTCCTGGTGATGTAGCAGTAAGTAGTCTATTTATCGCACATTTTGTTCTGCTAGATAAGTAGATTTGTCCGTGATGCGAGTTTTTTTTTGTGAACTGCTCTCGTGCAATTTGTAGTGACTTTTTGGTGGAACGTTAAGCGACGATTAAGATGACTAAAACATTAATAAGCAGTGAGTCGTGCTTCAAGTAAATGATGTATGCGTAATAAAAATGAAATAGAGTTTTGGTGAACATTTTTCCGAGAATCTTATCGCGGCATATTGTACACACTCAGCGGGGAAAAAATACCGATTACTTAATCTGTATTCATAGTAATCCTACACGGTGGAGAACATAGTTCTCAAATATAATAACTTTACACGTAAAAATTCTATCACGGCAAAATATGTCTACAAAAATTTACACAAAATAAATAACAATGATAATCTCTCCAGATTTTTACTCACTCATCTGCTCACCCAATTTTTATAGTGTTACCGAGCGAGATCACATTCTGACCAGTTCTTTGTTATGCTAAACAGTAACGATCTTTCTCAATCATTTTTAAAATATTTGGTTAAGCATGTTTTATGTTGCTATAACATGGTTGGAGCATAAAAAGAACTAATCTGCGCAAGGAACAGTTCAGAATATGTTTGCAAAAAAAACAATCAAGAAAACAAAAACCATTCGTTTCATTGACATATATTTGTCATTTTTCGTGGGGATTGACCGAAAAAAAAACATGACTTTTCATACTTTAACTCTTAATATGCGTTTTTCTGATACATCAGAAAAATTATAAATATACTACGAAATATACAAATATTAAACAACTATCCGGCTAATATAACTTTCTTCACAAACGCAAAAAAAATGGATCCCTATAAGCTTACTATCCGACAGTGCAATGAAGTAGTTTGCCAGCTTTGGCGTGCGACCTGTTCCTAAGCTTGATCATCATCGAGGAAATGTGAAATTCCAATATCTTAAATACCGACACAGTCCCGTATTAAACCGTAACAAGCGTCCGAACATCCTTCTGCACCACGTAAAATTTGTGCTTCTTGCCTATCAGTCCCCAAATTACGGCGACATTTTCAATGACGACATTAATCGGAATGGTGCACAGAGCTCCGAGAACACACGCCAAAAATTTCACCACTCCAAATCGGTATAGTGAAAACGATTTGATTACGCCGAAAACATACATGTAAATGTTGAACCCGGCAATGAACGCACACAAAAAGTCCACTACGTTGGGACAGGGAATTGGAAACAGCCCGGCGAATATCATATTCGAAGTGGACAGTGGCATCGTGACCCATGAGTAGACGCTAATGGCCAACAGTAGCTTATTCCGCACGGGAATGGCCTGCGAGTGAACTACCAGTAGTATTCCCTGGAGCCAACGTTTTCGTTGTTGTAGGAAATCTAGTAGCGTGAACGGAGACTTCTCGTACATTTCACCTTCGATAAAGTTGAATGTGTATCCCTTGGCGAAGGCACGCATCGCGAAGAAACAATCCTCGGCGACGGAGCCATCGATGCCATTGTCAAACGAGACATCCTTCTCAGCGTGGACCTGAAAAAGAAAAAGAAGAAGGAAATGTTTTAGTACAAGTCGAACACATCGTTTGGGCCTGTTCATAAACCACGAAGATTCATTCTTGAAAATCTCAGGACCCCCCTCGCCCCTCGTAGACTATACTTCATAAAAAAAATCAAAACCAGGGGGGGAGGGGGCCCCCCAGAAAAGTCTACGTGGTTTATGAATAGCCCCTTTGGAATAGAGGGGAGGCACTTATGATGAGTGTTTTGATTTTGAGTATTGCTGACTGCAGTTAAAAATGGACTCCGACAAAAACAGAAAAAGTGTGATAAAAGTGCACGTTTACGTCAAATCGTTTCCTGTCTTCAGTGAACTTATATCTTTCAGCATAAAGGATACGTGCACCGAAGACAACAAAACGATTTGACGTAAACGTGCACTTTTATCACACTTTAAAATGCACAAAAAGCACTTCTAGAGTCCAATCACAACTGCAACCAGCAATAACTATTGGTTTATGCTTTGGCAGTGCAAGGAAAGCCGCCCTGAACATTAAACATGTTTATTTTTCTGCAGGTTTTTTACACGAATTTCAAGTAGTCTCCTTTTTTTCTGTTTAAAGTCTACACGGTAAGCTTCCATTACCCATTAATGGGTACGATTTATTATTATTGTTATTCCTCCTGTGGATTTTTTACACATTTTACTGAAAAACTGCGTCTACCCATTTAAATTGATAGACGCAGTTTTACGGTAAAATGGGTAAAAATTTCCAGAGAAGGAATAACAATAATAATAAATCGTACCCATTAATGGTTAAAGGAAGCTTACCGTGTATATAAATGTTATGAATGTTTGTTGTATGACTCTAAATGTCATAATTTTTTATAACTTTTCCCAGAACTTGACGGTTTCATTTAAAATAGGGAAGATGCTCCTATTTAAACTCATTACATCGCAATTTATCCTGCTCTAAATCAAATCCGCGTCAATCAGTAGGTTGGTTCATAATGTTTGCAATTGTTATTTAACGTACGGATGCGTTATTGACCAAATAATTAATCTATTTATTCTCTAACCTCTTTGGCCAGCGTAGGATAAATATAGGAACAATAAGATCAACCTGGGTACAGTTATCCAACTTAGATTTAGAAGCGTATTAAAATGTTGCCTCCCATTATGAACAGTGGTGAGATCATCATTTATATGCTGTAAGATTACTCCATTTTGATTTTGACGTTTGATCTATTATCAAAACGGCGCATCGCGAAAGTTAGCGTAATTTTGACAATCTGTCAAGTAGTCGAGATGACGTTCAAACAAAAAGCGCTTCGACAAAAAAAAATATGGGCGCGGTCGTGGAAAATCCAGGCCAGTCCATGTGGACAGGTGGATTGCGAAACAGTTGGGAATCGACAATTCGACCGTGTCCCGTGTGGTAAAATCGTTCAAGGAGACCCAAAGCTGACAGCGGAAGAAAAGCGAAGACGACCGACGCAAGGAAAGTGAGGGATCACTTCAAGCGCAATGCGAACCATTCGACTCTGGATGTGGCCAAGAAGGTCAATTTTTCCGTCTGGTTCGTCCAGCAGAAAATGAGGCGGCCCGGATTTCATGTCTTCAAGGCAAGGAAGGCGCCTAACCGAACCGATAAATAGAATACGGGGCCGAATCCCGCGCCAAGAAGCTGTACCGCGAGTGGTTGGTGCTGTCGAAATGCATCGTAATGGGCGACGAGACGTACATTAAAGCGGACGCCAAGCAGATCCCCAGTCGGAAGAAGAAGGACGACAAATTTGCCAAGAACTGCTAGGTGTATTAGGCGATCTGTGGGTGCGGCAAATTCAACAAGCTGTACATAACGACCGGCACCATAAATGGCCAAATATATAAAAGAATGCCTTCAGAAGCGCCTGCTGCCCTACCTCCAGTCACACAAAGGTGACACTCTGTTTTGGCCGGATCTGCCATCGAAACCAGATGATGGAGTGGTACGAAGCCAATGATGTAGTTTTTGTGCCGAAGGAGGCAAATACGCCAAACTCGCCAGATATTCGCCCAATAGAAAATATGGGCGATTATCAAGGGTAAGGTCCGGAAAACAGGGACAGTTTGCAAAAACGTCAAGGATTTGAAGAAAGAGTGGATGAGTATGTAAGAAAGGTGGCGCAAATGTCTCACAGGGTTTGATGGGTAGCGTTAAGTCCAAGATGCGGGCATTTAGCCAAGGAGAGGGGGTTGAATAAACCAACTTTGCAAAAACATAGCTAATGTGTGTTTATTTATTCCCTGAGAGTTTCAAAAATATCCGACTTTGAGCAATCGATGTACGGCTGCAGGAGTCCGCCGATGAAACACGCCTTAGCAACGTTACGCATTTCTTCCAGTAGCTCCAAGTTGATGAGCAGTACACGTCCTTGAAGGTTTCAGCAAAACGAAATATAAAACCCAGCGGCGAAAAGGCCTTAGAAACAATGTAAACAATGTCATCCTTGAACGTCAATTTAGAGTCGAGCATGACTCCTAGATCCTTAACTGTCGTTTCACGGTTCACTTTCGCCCCTTTCATGGTGTAATCGTAGGAAAGCATCACCCGTGTTCGCCCGAAATATATGGCCGAGCACTTGGACACATGAAATGCCATTCTGTTAAGCCGGCACCAAATGCTTCGAATTCATGAAGCATTTGAGGATTATGTTCACGTCGTTAATATATCGCAGAAAAAGTATTGTCCCCAAGTGACTGTCTTGATCTCCAGATGTAACTGGGAAAGGTGATGAAGCATCATCGCAAATCTTTATAGACGTTGACCTACCAGACTGGTAGGAACGAAGCAAAACAAGAAGATTATCATGGATGCCCATTGTGTTGTATTTCGCAATGGCCATCTCGTGGTTCACCTAATCGAAATCAGCGGAGGTTCGGTGTATATAAAGTCTACTTGATGACCAAGTTCAATCTCACGAATAACGGGTGGCCACCGTACTCTGACAACCACGTCAGTAGTCAGGAAGATATGTAATGACCCTCCAATGAAGTAAGGATAAGATCGCTGCGCACTATGTTTAACAACAAGGATTCGATCCCCAGAGTACACGGACGAACAAATCAAAACTGTGAAATCTCAGTGCCACTGGATGATCCGGCAATACGGTGGTAACTCTCTCGATCTGGATGACGAAAGCTACTTTCCCCTGTCCAAGTCCCAGATGCCTGGAAACGACTGTTTCTACACCAAGGCCGAATTTACAACTCCTCCGAAGGTTAAGTACCGATTCGAGCACACGTTCGAACAAAAAGTGATGCTATACATCGCAATTTCCGAAAAGGGAATTTAGGAGCCGTGGTTCAAACCAAGTGACTTGGCCATCAACCAGCAAGTCTACCAGAGTGTTTGCAGAAAATACTCATCCCGTTCCTTCAAAAACATCACTCGGATGAAGTTTTTGACCGGACAAGGCATCATCAAACTACGCGAAAGATACGCTAACGTTCATGGAGAGCCAAAATATACCATTTGTGCCAAAAGACCGGAATCCGACTAATTTGCCGCAGTGCCGTCCTATTGAGCTCCACTATATACAAGGGCAATCGGAAGGCCAAGGACACAACGCAACTCATCAACAGGATCAGAAGCAGCATCTGGAAAATTTATATGGCAGCCGTCCAGCGGTCATGTGCTACCATCAGGACTAAGCTGCACCACACGGCGGACCACGGACCATATGCTAATATTCATTTTTTTGTGCCTCAGTCAAAAGAATCTTGTGCGCAATCACCTCGATCGCACTCTCGATCTTGTGTTTTGTTTGCCTGATTGTGAGGCAAATGTGAATAGATGCTCAGCTTTGTTGCTTCCCGTTGACTCTCATCACCCCCCGCTTGAAATTTCTATACCCGCGCGTGTGGTATGTGACGATCGTTTTGAACGTCATTTGGAGCGACCGCTGAACTTTCGTGTGATTGATTTTGTTGCGCTCTCGGACTATTTGCAAACCGTTGACTGGAATGCAATAGCTGCTAGCAATGATATCGATGAGATGGCGCAAATGTTCTGTTCCGTTTTGAACGATTGGTTTGTTAATAACGTCCCAAGAATTAAGCCACCAGTTTCACCCGCATGGAGTACTTTCCATTTACGGGAATTAAAACGTTCGCGTAACAATTGCCAACGGAAATTACGACGTCATCGATCGCCTAGCAACAAAAGAAATTTTCAACAAGCCAGCAATGCGTACCGATTTTTGAATGCCACGCTATATAAATCTTACGTTTTGCGTGTGCAAATGAGTCTGAGAATAAACCCTCGTAGTTTTTGGAAGTTTGTTAATGCCAAACGAAAAAGTGCAACGATTCCAACGAACGCCTGTTTGAACGACAAGACTGCAGCGTCTGCAACAGAGTCTAGTCAGTTGTTTGCTGAACATGTTGCGTCCGTATTTGCAACGAACCCTGCTTCAATATTGGAAATCGAAGAAGCCATACGTGATGTTCCCGTTGATTTTGTTGATCTTGGAGTTTTTGATGTAAATCCAGAAATGGTCTCAATGGCTGCAAAAAAATTGAAACGATCGTTTGTTCCAGGCCCTGATGGTTTGCCTGCAGTTGTAATCTGTCATTGTATTGCCGTTTTAGCACAACCACTGTGTGATATTTTCAACCGTTCACTCCAGCAAGGAAAGTTTCCCCGCATATGGAAGCAATCGTTTATGACACCTGTTTTTAAACGTGGAGATCGCCACGATGTTATTAACTATCGAGGTATTACGAGTTTGTCAGCCGTTTCGAAGTTGTTTGAAATAATAGTTTGTGGAATTGTTCTTGATGCTACAAAAAGCTACATATCTACTGATCAACACGGATTTTTGCCTGGACGATCGGTTACCACCAACTTGTTAAGTTTCACGTCGAGGTGCATTGCAAGTTTGGAGGATAAGGCGCAAGTTGATGTTGTTTACACTGACCTGAAAGCAGCGTTTGATAAAATAGACCATGGCATATTGCTGCACAAGTTGTCACGCCTTGGAGTTTCTACGCAATTGGTATATTGGTTAGAATCCTACCTTACGGACCGTGAGTTGCGTGTGAAGATAGATGGTTGTATATCACGGCCGTTTTCTAACAAGTCTGGAGTTCCACAAGGTAGCAATCTCGGACCGCTATTGTTTATCTTGTTTTTCAATGATGCCGCTCTCATTTTGGGCGAAGGTTTCAAAGTGGTCTATGCAGATTATTTAAAGTTGTACATCGTGGTGCGCACGCAAGAAGACTGCTTACTTTTGCAAAATTCGTTGAGTTCATTTTCTGAGTGGTGTCAGAGAAACAAACTGATACTTAGCGTGGATAAATGTCAGGTAATCACATTTCACCGTATGGAAAATCCAATTTTGTTTGACTACTACGTTGATGGCAATACTCTCAGTAGAGTGACCAGTGTGACTGATCTGGGTGTTCAACTGGATTCAAAAATGACTTTCGAACTACACCGTTCTGCGATCATATCAAAAGCATCTCGACAGTTGGGCTTTATTTCCAAGGTGGCGAAGGGTTTTTCGGACCCACACTGCTGGAAGTCGTTGTACTGTGCACTTGTCCGTCCAATTTTGGAAAACGCATCGGTGGTATGGCAGCCTTACCAGGTCACGTGGTGCCTCAGAATCGAACGAGTTCAGAAGCGGTTTATTCGTTTGGCTCTGAAAAACTTGCCGTGGCGTGATCCTAACAACTTGTCACCGTATCCTGAATCAGTGCTTGAAGAGGGATCGCTTTTCACCCGTGACTGCGTGAACGCGTACGTTTTCTGCATTCCCTTTGCACAACGAGAACGGAGGAATGAATGGACAAAATGGCACAGTCGTTCTGCCGTTTTTCAGTCGCGATCATGATGTTTGTCGTAGCAGTCCTGTGGAAGACGATTTTTTCATGCATTCTCTGTTCCGCTTCTCGTGCATATTGAAAAGCTGAAACTGCCGAACGAATGGGAGCGTGCGGCATACGAGGTTTTTTTTGTTCGTTTTTCCACACCAACATATCGCTTGGCCTAGACGGCGCGGTGTCTTTCACACATTAATCACGTGCTAATATAAGAATTCCCCGATTACACTGCAGGACTCTGCTAGGGAATATGTTGGTCACCGAGTCCCCGCTGAAACTCGGATGTTTTTATTTTCAAATCATTTAAATTAAATTCGATTGTGTCCGGTGTTTGCGCGTGGGCTTGCACGGGTAATGCAAATCTCGGGAGGGCTAGTTAACCAACTTCCCCTTTATCCAATCGAGCTGAAATTTAGCACATAGACACGTTGCCAGTGACGATGCTTTTGTATGGTATGTATGATAGCCACCATCCCTTGATGCCCAGGGCTTGGATGCAGCTTCACTCAATAACAAGATCAAATTGAGCCACCGATCTGAATTCACAATATCACTGTATGAAGGGCTAAAAACGGTGAGGTGGACCCGTAAGCAGAGACACTAACGCGAAACCCGCGGGAACATAAGATTCTCCTTCCAACGATACAATCCAACAAATCGTCATTTATTGTCATCCTATAATTTTAATATGGTTATAAATAAAATAATATGATGAAATAGTTAAAATAGTAAAAATAGACATACGATGCTAATATGCTTCTTAGTGCATCTTTACAGCTCAATCAATGGCAGATGAATGTTAATCTGGAATGTGAAGGTCTATTGCAGTTAAATAAAACATAAAACAATTGATTATACATGAATCAATAACAAATATGTATGTATTTATGAGATTTTGTACAATTTGTTGTCTGACAAACATATGAGCTTTTCTCATGGGTCTTCGACAACTTCACGAATTAGCTACAAGGGTCTCCCCCAGGGCTCTTGTTTAAGCCCCCTTTTTTATAATTTTTATGTTAGAGACATCGATAGCTGCCTCATGGAAAATTGCACGCTAAGACAGCTTGCGGATAACGCCGTTGTTTCATTTGTAGGACCAGGGGCGAACAACCTGCAGGGACCGTTGCAGGATACCCTAGACAATTTGTCTACCTGGGCTGTAAAGCTGGGTATCGAATTCTCCCCGGAGAAAACAGAGTTAGTTGTTTATTTTTCTAGGAAGCGTGATCCAGCACAGATACCACTTCAACTCATGGGTAAAATAATAACTCAAAGTTTGTCTTATATACCTAGGGGTCTGGTTGGATTCTAAATGCACCTGGGGAAAGCACATTAAGTATCTGTATCAGAAATGCCAGCAGCGAATAAACTTCATGCGTACTATCACCGGAACATGGTGGGGAGCCCACCCGGAAGATCTGATAAAGCTGTATCGTTCAACGATTCTGTCGGTTCTCGAGTACGGTAGCTTCTGTTTTCAATCCGCCGCAAAATCTCATATTCTGAAGCTGCAGCGAATCCAGTACCGTTGTCTTCGTATCGCGTTAGGCTGCATGAACTCAACTCATACTATGAGTTTGGAGGTATTAGCAGGAGTTCTTCTGGCATTGCCTCGATTACGAAATTGCCAGATCTGATCCTTGCGCATCCCTACGGGCCCGAGGGAAACCAGAGAAGGAAGATATCAGAGAGGTGCTGGGTAAGCTGGACTTGGACTATATGGGGCTAATTTACAAGTTCTTGAAACAAATAGATGTATTCGTTTGATCCTCTCTTAGCTGTCGCTTTAACATGTCCACCTCGCCCCCTCCCCCGTAATACCGCTTCTATTGTATCGATACAGCTTAACCCAATTCAACATCTACGCCAGACATACAGCATCAATATAGCATCGCCAATCTGCTGTTGATAGCCAACGTTAAGATTCCTACTTCCCTATTCCTTCCCGAATCATTGTAATCCCTAACCTCGACCAAGCCGCGAGTTTTTCGGCTTTCCAAAACTAACCTAGTAAGTAAGTTATTATCGTTGTAAAAATGAAAAAGAACTCGGCTCCGTTATGCCTATGGCACTTGACCCTTATAAATAAACAATTAAGTTTAAAAAAAAATATGATTCATTGGCCCTTTGATAATGAAAACATAATAATTCACTCTGTACAGGTTTTGTTCCTTTGGTTTGTGTTTGGATGAGCCATTGAAAAAAGTACAACCGAATGTCATACATTTCCATTGAAAATAATTACAACATTTTTACTAAGTTATCTAGGCAACAGGCCATAGTCTCGAAATTTTCGCTTGCCCTGTGTAGCCATTTCTTTCGAATTCCACCTGTTTTTTGAATAACCGAAAAACTTCATACGCTAGTGGTGACTGCCGTCGAACTGACATTTTTTTTCGCAATCATTCACTACCGTAAACGGCAAAGGGATCTTGGACGAAATGGAAATGTGAAAAAATCAGAAGGGAGCAGCGTGAAGAGAGTGCGTGAATGAATTTTGCTTCTTATTCGTTCCGCTGTGCAGGTGTAGGCATGATGGCGAGAAGTAGTATGGACTAATGAATACACTGAACCCAAACATCATCCCAAGATCGGCTGAAAAGTAATTCGATTGCGCCCTTTAACGAAAAGCATTCGGAAATCGGATGATTGTCTTATGGTTAGATCCGTATGACGATCATCCATGTTTCGTATGACAATCAACTAAATTCAATATGATGTTTGTTTCAAAAGTGTGTAGATTTATTAACGATTTATGAATAAATTGAAGCAATTTAACGACTTAAATTTGTTTCACATTACACTTCCTCAACCGTTGAGTAAAAATGGCAACGGGAGCACAAAAATTTATGGAGTCAGGAAATATTTTTCCATGACTCCGAAGAAAGCGAGCGGGTTTCGATCCTTTATTCGTGACGGTACCAGTTCTGATAGCGATTGATAGGTTTTTACCGAATGATGTAAAATGGAATGTTTGTCATCCTCATTTCAAATGATTTGCGTTATAGGGCTTTTCCAATGCAATACGCATTCCACTTTGGGATGACGATTTTTCATACAGCGTTCATCCAAATTTGAACGGGAGGTCAATTCACTTCGCGTATTATTAGTTGTTCAACAATAGAAGGATAATCATCTGGTTTCTAGAAAATCGTCCTCCGACCGCATTAATCATTCGAAAATGCGATTTCAATGTTTTGATATCAACCGACGGAGGATTCATTCGATAAAAGCAGGATGTTTGGGTTCAGTGTAGTGTGGGGGAGAAAGGAGGAGATGAGGTTTGGGGAGGGGGGGGGGGGAAAGGGGTGTTTTTAGGGGAGGGGTTGGGGGGGGAGGGTGGTGAAGGGGAAGTTTCGCGAATCGGATAAGAACGGCATTGAACTAGTTTTTAAGAGAAACGTGTGTTATTACTTTATTAGTTAAATTTTATTCATTAAGACTACCCATTGTCAGATGATTTATTTTAAATACAAATACAAATTAATCTAAGTTTGAAGACTAAGGTCAATGTTTGTAATAATCCAGTAATCAACGAAATTCTGAGCGACATAAATCTATGTCGCAACTTTTTTTTTAAACCATCGGCTGGTAGCAGCAGAAATGTTTCGTCGTCCGTAGAAAACAGTACAAGACTGTTTTGACATTTTCTCCCATTACGGTTCACTTTTGCTTGTGTTCAATTTGGTCGAAATGAAAAATGAAAAATGTTATGAAAATAATAGAAAAATACAGAACATCTACCACCACTGCTCGCGATACGTGAAATAAGGCCTGTTGTAACAAAATATGTTTTTGTTACTGCAGAAATAAATGAAACATTAAAACTAAGTGTAAAATTTAAAAGATGTTTCGTGCGCTACTTGGGAACTCGTCAAATGCTCTATTGTTGGGGAACTAGAGTAGAACATCTTTTAGGAAACAATCGGAAAAGTTAAACCAAAGAATCACTCACCTGTGTAACCACGTAGCTACCCTTCCAGCTGAAGAATGGTTTGTGGAACATTTTGAACTGTAATCGCAGCTTTCCCATATCGTCCGACACTCGAAAACTATCGGCCAATGTTGTGAGCCAGTTCACCACGTTCTCGTTTGCGTAGGTAATCAATCCCTGGCCGAAGGGATGCTTTCCGTCCAGTACGAAGTTGATGATTCCCCGCACGCTGTTTTCGGTCAGAAGTGTCTCCTCGTCCAAATGCACCACCCAATCATTGTTGTTAAGTAAGTTTACGTTATCTTCTAAACAATGCTGTAGAGCACGTGACTTGAACAGAGCACCCGTTTTGGTTTTGTAATCTTTCGGAACGACGATCTCTCGAGTCCGCCGGTGCTTCGGTAGGTTTACCGGTTTATCGGTAACTACTTCTATGAGGAAATTCTCTAAACCTGTATCTAAACAGGTGTTCATGTTCCGCATGACATTTGATTTGACTAGGTCGGCGTAGTCACCTCGGGTTACAACACGAATGCAGATGAAAGGTGCCAATAGAGGCGACCCTTTCAGTACTACCTTCTCGGGGAATGCATTGTAGAACACTAAACCGAAAAAGTTGAACAGCACCTGAGGCAACGTAAGAAACGTAAGGAGTCGAAGAGTATACAGTAGGATCGTTGGTATCGTGCCATACTCCTCCCAAGGATCGATTGAGACAAAACTGTTCTCGTTGACTTTGATTCCACCCGAAAAAACAAGAAAAAATAGGAGCATCGTGCAGAGTAACACGCAGTGCAGCAGATGCTTTGAAGTGGAATTCAGCATTTTCTGCTCTGTTTTGACAGCTGTTCCCAATTTTGTTTTTCCGATATTCTACTACACTTTCTACGTGCTACTAAGGAATGATCACTTTGAACTTATTAACGAATTTTTAATTTTTAATTTCTGAGTAATTTTGACTACTTTCTCAAGATGTCTCACACCTCTAACACTACGATTGCGATGAGTCTTCGCTATAAATTCAGGTTTCGAACGTAGCCAAACAGGCCGGACTACGTTGCGCACTTGACAGGTTCCGATGAGGCATGGCGTCTGGCTTGGTTCCGTTGGCTGGTTTTCGCGTCGTTCTATGTTTTTCAATGTACTTGTTCGACTGGTACCGCGTGATCACCTGCAGAGAGAGAGAGAGAGAGAGAGAGAAAAAAAAACGTTCAAGTGTTTGTTTTCCTATGAAGGTTTATATAGGTAATGGTAATTACAGTGGAGATATCAGTTGTGATAAGCATGATCAAACAGATAATAGACATTTATTGACATAATTCAAAGAAATACGATGCATGTTTTCTAATAGAGTTGGTAATGATAAGATAATACCGGCAAATGGGCGATATGAAATCATCAGCAAAAATATATTGCCCCTGTACAACTAGTCCAACGGAAAAGTGCAAATGACACACCGTAACGATTGCACAATAAAAGTTAAATCTAGCTGCATCTATAATATATAGTACCCAACTAATTACAGTTTATCCTCAGCATGACGGAAACATGCAAGCAACGGAAGAAGCTTAACTGGGCTGGGTTGCATGTCATGTGGGACCTACCATTTAGTTTGCACTAGACTGCTTGGCGACAAACTTTCCAGAAGGATACATGGAAACGGTAGATGAGAAGCAAAGCCAAACCAATATGCACCATATGGATCAAATTCCATCGAGCAGTGCAAATTGTGCGGTGTATTCCGGGCAGTTACATTTGAGAAGTCATGTATTCAATAACATTGCTCGACAGTACATTGACGGCAATTAAATGCCAGAGATACGGACGGTTTACTGCCCTTGCCAATGAAGACTTGGCGGATTTCATACGGTTCATACGCGTCAGAAAAAATACTTTCGATTTTCGGATGCCACCAAATCAGCAGCTCAATTTTTTAACGTAAAAGCTCCCGAGGACATGGCGTATTTTCTAGATTAGATAAGGGCCGGTTCATAAACTACGTAGACTCATTTTTGAAAATCTCAAACCCCCTTCCTCCCCCCTCGCAGATTTTTCTCCATACAATTTATTGAAATTTTGTATGGAGCGTAGACTTTGGTCAAACACCCCCCCCCCCCTTCCCCCAGAAAAGTCTACGTGGTTTATGAATAGCTCCTAAACGGTATTCTTGGAGGGAACAATCACTCGTGATTGTTGTTTTAGTGCGAACTGTATGCCTAAGAGCTTCTTATCGGGAAATAAACGTAACAGGGAATGTTTTTTGCCCGCAAGGTCGTATCAGACAATTAGTAGTACACGAGCCGAAAAAGCCACCGGATGAAAAATTCTTATCAAATTTATACTTCAGTATGCGAAAACAACGTTGTTTTACTAGTAGTTACATATCCACCCGTTACCGGGTAAAGCGTAGCGGATTAACCATATTATCAGAGGCGTACAAATGACCATAACTGCAAAATAAAGTGATGCTTTGAAGTGTTACATTTACATGATAAGCCTGTAACATTTCAGCGTGTGGGTAAAAATGGCTGAAACTAGTTAAGAGTTAGCTGAAACTAGTTTACGTTGGCAAAATTTCCTAACAATTTGTCGAGTGGTAATCATTTATCATTTATCATTTATTATAATTCATCCGACAACTGTGTCAACGTGTATAAAACTAAATTAAACTAAATTTAAATGAAAACAAATTAAAGTAAAACAAATAAACATAACGTCTCTACTCAATACAATGCAACAGCACACAATCACATTATTTGTATCCTGTTTCGGAAATTGTTGGATTTTTCGCCGAATTCAAAAGAAGACTCTTAACGGTGTTCCACAGCATATTCCATCACGGAAAAAGCGGATGAGTATTTTCTCTTGAAAATTGGGGTAGAAGTAGTTTAGAGTGTTTTTTTTGTTGTTATATTTTTATCGCTGTCAGTTTTTCGAAAATTGGAAAAAATTGTGTCACCCGAAAAGCAACGTCGCAAATTGAGTTTGCGCAAGCACCTGGAAATTCCTTAACTCTCTCATCGGGACATCGGAAAACAACTCGGAATCGTGCAGTCAACGGTGAGTCGTGTAATTAAACGTAACTAAGAAACTCTGCGCATCGAACGGAAGGAGTAATGTGGTCAGAAAGGATGTTTGATTAGTGACCAGGATCACAAGCATGTCGTGAAAGCGTGTAAGCGGAATCCCAATGCTTCGGTCAGGGATATGGCCAAAAAGTTAAGTACGAACGGCAAAATACGGTGAGAAAGTCACGGGCCCGGAAACTGTACACCCAGATACTGACGAAGCCTTATTGTCTCATCATGGATGATGAGACTTACAGCAAGGCGGACTTCTGGCAGCTTCCGGGGCTGTTCTTCACCGCCCAGCATAAGTTTAAGCATCTGCTTTTTCTGTTGAAGCAACACGAGGGCCCTACGATCTTCTGGCCGGATCTAGCCGTGCCACTATTCAAATGTTGTCCTGGAGTGGGTACGAAGCTAACCCCCACTTTCGTACCCAAGAACACGTAAAAAAAAAAAAATTCGTATCGCCATCGCCGAGAGCAAGAGGAGGAGTCAGAAAGTGGGGCCACCACGCCAGGAAAAACCAGGAAACGAGAGGCACGGAACAAGCGCAGACCGCAAAGAAAGGCGCCGCGGCAACACCCGATAACGCCCCACAGATGGATCGGAAAACAGCTGGGTTTCTATCATTCGACGGTGTCCCGGGCGGTAAAGTCATTCAAGGATACCCAGACGACACAGCGGCGGTCAGGCTGCAGCAGAAAACCGAAGACTGCTGATCCGCCGCAGGCAAGGAAGGTGTTGTATCTGTTTCAGCGTCAACCGAATCTTTCGATCCGCGATGTGGTGCTATTTTAAACGGCCGGTGTTAGACTGGTACAGAGATAACAATGTTGTTTTCGCACCAAAAGACTACAACCCACCGAACTCGCAGGAACTTTGTCCGATTGAGAAGTTTTGAGCCATCATGAAGGCCAAACTTCGTGAAACACCGTATTCTAGAACGAGTTCGCTTTGAAGAAACAGTGGGTAATAGTATCAAAAGAAGTCGGGCAATCATTGCTCAAAACCTTATGAGTGGTGTCAAGGGCAAAGTGCGGACATTCGATCTTGGAGAGGAAATTCAATAAACCAATGAAGTGGAATACTACCATAGCAGCACATTGGTTGCAAATCTGCTAAAGTAACTTCAATGTGACTTAATTAAGTCACGATCAAGTTGCTGCAACCGAACTTGGCGGTTTGGTGTTGCTTGGTGAATCATAATGTTGTAGTTTGTTCCTTGAAAGTTTGAAGAAAATCCAACTAAAAATGAATTTTGGCGATCATTTTTGTGTGTCTATTTTTTTTCGAATACAGCCTTTATGTTGCGTTAGTTTTATGGAATCGATAAACTGAAACATTTATGTAAATACAATTCTCGAAAATACCAATACAAGCATATCATAGCATAGCATTGACGTTCGCAAACCTCGTGGATGGAGCTACGATGAGGAATAATTCGTTGAAGACATCGTATGTCACCATGAAAACGGGGAGAATTACTGATACTTTACTTCACGAAATAATCTTCACGAAGACACTCCTTGATCGCTAACCAGGCCACGTCCATGCAACCGTTGAAGATAGGGAGGATTTAATATCTACCTTAAGAAGACGCAGGGACCACGCAGTCTTCAGAAGATATCGAAGGAAAAGGGAAATTAATAGTCGTAGAGAATAGTTAAACAGCTCCGTGGAGAATTTTTTATCGGACGACCAGATTGCTGCATTAGTTAGAAAAAACTAACTTTTTAAACCTCCGCGCAGTCTTTTTAACAGTATCCTTGAGTAATAAGGGTGTTTCGATCAAAATTTGGTCGACTTAAACTTGACGGATTTCCTTTTAATCATGCATTAAAACATTTTGCACACCCCTCATTTTGAAGATGTGTGCGTGTAGCATCAGGCATCTATTTTGATTTTGAGATTAGCACTTCAGTTATCAAAATGTCATCGAAGGAAGAGAAGCAACGCATCAAAATTTTGCACGTGCATGGCGAAAATCCAAACTACTGTCACGCCAAGTTGGCGAAATTGTTGAATGTGGCTAAATCAACTGTTACCAACGTATTGAAAGTTTTCGGTGAACGTTTGTCGACAGCCAGGAAAGCTGGGGGGAAACGAAAGCCGGGGGCCACAGCAACGACAAAAAGAGTTACCCGCTGTGTCGAGCGGAGCCTCAACCTCTCCGTCCGACATGTCGCAAAGAATCTGGGAGTGGCGCCTTCAACCGTGGATAGAGCTAAAAGACGAGCTGGACTGTCGACTTACAAGAAAATGGTGACTCCAAATCGCGACGAGAAACAAAACACGTCGGCGAAAGCACGATCGTGAAAGTTGTACACGACGATGCTGACGAAGTTTGATTGCGTGGTACAGGACGATGGAACTTACGTCAAGGCAGACTTTAAACAGCTTCCTGGACAAGAATTTTATACGGCAACCGGACGGGGAAAGGTGGCAGATATTTTCAAGCAAATTAAACTGTCAAAGTTCGCGAAGAAATATCTGGTGTGGCAGGCCATCTGTACCTGTGGCTGGAAGAGCAACGTTTACATTGCGACCGGAACCGTCAACCAGGAAATTTATCTGAGCGAGTGCCTACAAAAACGTCTACTGCCTTTCCTGAAGCGACACAATTGTTCCGTTTTATTTTGGCCAGATTTGGCATCTTGACATTACGGAAAAAAGGCCATGGAGTGGTATGCTGTCAACAACGTTCGAGTGGTGCCGAAGGACAAGAACCCTCCCAACACGCCAGAGCTCCGCCCAATCGAACAATATTGGGCCATCTTCAAGCGGAACCTTAAAAAAAACTCAAAAAGCTGTTGTGAGCGAGAAACAGTTCAAGGCAAACTGGCGTTCTGCGGCGAATAAAGTGGACATGGAGACTGTACAAAATCTTATGGCCGGTATTAAACGAAAGACCCGGCAATTCGCATTCGGTAAAAAGGAAGCTTAGCTGAATATTTCTCCTGTATTCTGTATTAACTGAACTTGAAAAAGAAAAAGAATTTGACTGATTAATAAAAACTTTGATCGACTCACACACACTGCTGTTTGACCAAATTTTGATCGGAACACCTTTTAGAAGCTGTATCCAATCGTTGAGATGATTCGATTGAAACATTTTGGGGTTTAATAATACAGAATGAATTTGAGCCTTTTTCACATGAAGTCCATGATCGGGAGATAATTAAAATGCTAAAATATTCAAAATGGCGGTAAAATAGCATAAAAACATAAAAGCGATAAAAATGAATAAATTACATTTGATCAAATGACACGTAAAGGGCGAACCCACCTCATTGTAACACCAACAACTGGCTGCAACTTGTATTTCACTGGACAGAAATTAACAACATTTTGCACATTTCCTCTTTGAAGTGTATGTTTACTGTTTGTCTTGTGAATTGTGTAATTGTGTGATTTGTTGCGACCAAGATGGAAGTGAATCAATTGGAGACGCTTGAACAAAATTGTGTACGCTCACATGGAAAATCCGGAGCTGTCCCTTCGTGCATTGGGAAAAACGCTGGAAATCTGTATTTCAACCATATCAAGAGTAGTAAAAAGGTTCATCGACCGGTTGATTTTGGATCACAAACGCGGAGCAGGAAGGAAACCAGGAGCATCATGTAGGAAGACGGAGGGAAAGGGTTAAGGGATATTTCACCCAAAATCCCAACATTTCAACCGTGATGTTGCCAAAAAGGTCAGCTTTTCGCAAAGTTACGTCCAGAGGGTCAATGCCAGAGCTTGATCAGAAATTTCCCAAACCGTTATAAACGGCAGCAAACTGTACATACAGTGCCAGAAACAGTTGCTGTGTGATGCATAACGAAACATCGTCAAAGCTGCCTACCAACTAATTCCAGGACAGGAGTTTTACGCCGAAAAATAAATAAATTCAAAGTGGATGATCGTTTCAAAAGGAATTTATTTTTCGAAATTCGCCTCGAAATACCTCATTTGGAAGGAAATCAAAACCTGTGGAGAGCGAAATGAAATTTCAGTCAGCACCAGGCTCCATCAATGGTGAAATTTTCATAACTGAATGACTCCAAAAACGTCTTATGGCATTTTTAGGCATAACAATGAAAAAACACTATTTTTTTCGGATTTACCTAAATACCACTATTCTCAAAGCGTGCTGGATTGATATGAGACTAATTTGGTGATTTTTTTCTGTGAATTTGGTGATTTGGTGAATCCACCGAACAGCCCTGAACTACGTCCAATCGAAACTTATTGGACCATGATGAAAAAAAAAGAAAAAGGTACCGGATGCGGCTCTTATGGATGGCGTGAAGCGAAAATGTCGAGAGTTTTACCAAATAACCTCCAATGCATGTAAACTGAGCCTAATGCATGTATAGAACTGACCCGCAAATTTGGTTTTTATCCGATAAATTCATGAGATTTTACAGTAAATTAACTGTGTTGCAATAATTTTGAGTTCGCCCTTTACTATATTATGCACGCTGAATTGTAATAAAGTGGTTTGGTTTGGATTATTTTATTTTGCCTGATACACAATACAATAATAATATTTTCGACCGAGTATCAAATAAAACAGAAAATTACGAAAGTAATTCTGTATCGCATATCATGGATTAGTACAAAAGAAGGAAAATACGTCAAAACAATTGTACTAAAACTTGTTTTCATGAAAAAAAAAACAAATGATCAAATACTGAAAACATTTTTAACATTATGTACATCGAATCTTATTTCTACACACTACCAAAAGATCGGGTAAATTTCGAGTTGCATCTGTTTCTGTTTCGGGTCACTTAATTTTACATGAAATCTTTGTTTACGTTCCTTGACGTAAATCAGATTTGAATTACGTCTTGTGTATAATTAATAACTTCTAAGTGTGTACATTAAGAAAGCTCATGCGCTGAATGGGATCAGATCTGGATATTTAAATCAATTTATGTTTCGCTATTCGAGTACTATCACACTGCGTTGAATGCGTATTTATTGGTCAGACGTAAAGGTGGTAAAATACACATATTTCACAATTCGATTCATTTTTTTACGCGTTTAAAGGTTTACATTCAAACATCTTTTAACCATCCATTTGTTTCACTGAGTTAATTGCAGGAAGCATTTTTTTTTCTATATCAAAATAACGTTCATGAAAATTTGTTATTTATAAGTGCTTAGTTTTGAACGGAAAAATGCTATTAAATTGCTTGGATGTATGTGTTACTGGTACTTTTAGAAATGATCTTGCTCGACCGACTGGTAATTAATCAACTATTAGTCAACCCTACTGTATTTGTTTAGTAAATTATACTCAATTATGCATATTTCCTCTACACGAGCAAGATAGTAAGCAGTAGGATTGATATTGTAGTCAATTTTAGCATACACTACCAGCATCGTTTTGCCGCACAAGTTATCAATTCGGTATTTCTTTTCATTTCGATTCAAACAAAAATGCGAAAATGCGATAAAAATCCACATCAACACCGATAGCACTGCACCAAAAATGAAGAGCTACGCACACACTTCATTACCTTCACATGAGATACAAACAGCTGATTCGAATGATACTCTACATTGTTGCGTATGGCCTCCGATCACACATCACTGTCACGGTTACATTGAAAACTAGACACCTGATCCACCGGGCTACCCTGCTTACCTATAAACACCGGCCAGTTGTCCTTCATAAGACATAAAGTAATACTGCAAACAACTTCTAAGACGATTCACGATGGCTAGTGACCGAATACGTATTTCACTTTCATCCGTACATTCCACCAAGAAATGGTCATGCGGTGTTTTCTGTCCGTCTGGACAGGGTAGATGACGAACGGTGCAGCAAAAAGGGATGCTATTACACTGTGGAAATGCCTACAATTCTCGCGCACGCGTCTTTTTGATTTCGATTATGCAATACACGACAATGTAGTATAGCTTTCGTCGTCGTCGTCGTAGTCTTTGGCGAGCAGCCGTATCAACACTGATAGATTTTACCGGTATGACCGCTCTGCTAAAGCATTCTATCTCGATTCCCACCGCCACTTATGCAAACAAACCGAAGACAGACACCCAGCGAGCGATAGTGTCGACCGTGACAACCTGACCGACGATGCGACTTACACTAAGCTACTAACCAGGCAGTGCAGCACATCTCGTACCAGTTACGACCGTTTGTGTTATCAGCTCCTACTGCATACCCTTCTCCCTATCACTCAAGCTACGGGAAGTTAAAATAATCATTTTCCATACACTCCTACCAAACCTAACTGACGGCAATCGTCTTTACTTATCGAATCGAGATTCATTGTAGTTACCTACGTATACAGAAATGTACTTGGATGCTTTAGTTATCTTGCACCGAGACCTATCATTATATTCGTTTTTTTATGCCTGGCTACTGCTTGAACAACCGCCAAACATCGCTGATTACACGTGCGGTTGGCTCGCGCTATCAGAAACTTATACCGGGGCGACCGAATACGACAACGAAGGAGGCGACAACGACGACATGACTCATCCTTATTGTAGACGAAGCACTACTTCGTGTTGTGGCTTTCGGTAGCAAATTCGCTGGAATTGAACATGGCCTACATGACGAAGAGAGAACGAACGCAAAACAAAACGGTTGATTCACCGCGCGCATCAGACAATCGCCGTAAATAGAACGATTGTTCAAGTCCACCGCCCAGTGCAGACAAAAGAATGTAGTTATTGTTTTTAGCCGAAAATTTTACCGATCAATCCAGAACTGAAACTGAGATTGCAGTCACTTGGGATGTTGATACACCTGTGTTTAAGGTGAAAAAAAAAACACTCCGTTGTTCGTAAAGATGACAGTTATGACAGTCAGGTATAAACCGAACAGATTGTGTTGCTCTCATGTGCTTAATGAATTGAAGGTGGGTCGCGAGTTACATGGTGCTTCTACGACAAGGTACCCCAGAGCTTATCGGATCACGATTAATTGGATCAATGGTCGATTATCTCTTGCGTGTTATCATATAGCGTGGAACTTGCTTCGACAACTTTTTCTGCTTGGGCAGGCCTACAAGCCTACAATTATATGAATGCCATTGGGAATTCATATTATTGCCAACTACGCCGCCAGTGGCGCTATGCAGAAAGAGGGGGTTGTTGGATTGCTTCTACACATCATATTTTGAAACTCTTCTGATTAGAATAGATGGGTTTCAAACCACTGTACGGCGATAGTACAAACATTGTGGATATGTTAAATCATGCGCTATCAAAAAATTCGGATTATTTAAAAGGATGGTGTCTTCGACAAAGTGTTTAAGGCGATCAACGCCTTTCGGATATAGTGTAACAATTCCGAATCATTGCACTAGGCGGCGATAGCCTCGATGCAAACTTCGTGTACAAGCTATATCTGGAGATCTGGAGATTCACACTTTCATGTTTACTGTTTACCTTTGCTTTGGACGGTGTTATTAGAAGAGCGGAGTGCTACAATTCTCAAAAATTCAGTCCAACTTCTTGGCTTCGCCGACGACATTGATATCGTAAGACGATGGCGGAGACGGGCTAAAGGCCGAAGTTTGAGGATTTGGATTGGACGCATCATTAATGCGTCGAAAAACAATGAAAGGAAGAGGTTAACGAGAAGACAATGTGAGCCTCCCAGACCGAGTTCAGATCGGTGATGAATTCGTGGTAGACGAATTCGTGACTATGGGCATATTGGCGACCGCCGACAATGACACCAGAGAACAGAGACACAGAGATAAGAAAACGGATTATGGTTGGAACAAATACCTACTTTGGACTAATGACGCAAAGATCGAACAGAGTTCGCCGAACTGCAATCCACCATCTACGTAGCATTGATTCCGGTAGTCCTCTACGGCCACGAAACATGGGCTATTAGGAGGACCAACGATCTTTTGGTGTCTTTGATCGGAAGGTACTATGATGCAGTGCAGATAGCAGGCGGAACGCAGAGAAGGCGAATGAACATTTATTTAAAAGTTTTATGCAACGATGTCGGACGACAACCCTGTGAAAATCATTCTCCAGGCCGACTACAAGTTGGTACATGAAGAAGAAGCGCATAACGGTGAATCGATCAAGTGGAAATGCAGCCATGGACCGAGGGCAGTTTCCACCGTTCCACAAGCTTCCATTGAATTGACAAAACAATTAGATTTAATTCTAGATAAACAATACACAACGCAAGATACTGAAAATATACGAAGAACAGTAATGGTTCGATTTTAAACCTAACATTGATCACCGAGATAACGGCGAACAACTACGCCGTCGCCTAGCAGACGTTGGTCAACCGTTATTCCAACAAAGCCATTCACCGGAAGAAGCACATACGGGCTCTTCTCAAGTACCCCAAGATTCCGAACAAAAATGTCCCTTCCCTTCATAAGATCGTTGATGAATTTAAACGTCACATTGAGGTTCTGGAGCAGCATGGTGATCCGGTGGCACAGTTCAGTTCTATTCTCATCGAGTTGTTAAAGGATAAGCTGAACGATGCCTCGCTTACTGCTTGGGAGGAATCGATCGCTGTTGATGAACATCCCACCTTCGAAAAGTTGGTCGATTTCCTTCAGAGACTGCCTGCATCTTTGAGACAATTGTCATAAATCCGCCGGTTTACTGGTAAGTAAAAGTAAAAATTCTATAATAGCTATCAACGCCATCAGATAGCTCAATCGGAAAGAGCACGGTTAACCAAGCCGAAGGCAGCGGGTTCGATTCCCGGTCCAGTCGAGAGAGTTGATCAGATTGGAAATGTTCTCGACTTCCCTGGGGAATATTCGCCAGACAATATTCGTTGATTTAAATTGATTCAAATTGAGAGCAGGCGAAAGCTCGTTGAAAGACGTGTCAAAGCTAGCAAGAAAATCAATGCCTTGTAAGGGAGCATAAAATAATCAAATATCATACTTGAACTCTTTCGGTGAAAGATTTCGGATTTTTCTTCGAATATTCGTTCGCCTTAGCGCTGTAACTCACCTCACGCTTGTACTATTTTTGCAAATGTGTAGACATTGTAATACAAAATATTCAGCATACAAATTCTCAATTACATTTATTTAACTCTACTTGTAAAGACTCTATTCAATGTAAAATGTGTCCACGATGAAATTGCCACACACAAAATTGATTCGCAAGATTCGAGTTTTCATCCGATTGCCATCAAATTTTCAAGGATTGAGAAATAACTATTAAACTTCATTTTACCATTTTACTCGTATTTTATTTACAGTCCATACGCAAATGCCCGCACCTTGGCCTTAACCCCGGCCATAAGATTCTGCACAACCTGTGAATCAACCGTTTTTTGCATGTAAACCCATACTTTCTTCAGTTCCTCGACTGTCTTCACTACCTTAGGTCGTTTAAGAAGGTGCTGCTTCATAATCGCCCAGTACTTCTCGATGGGGCGGAGCTCCGGAGTATTGGGAGGGTTGAACATTTTCGGCACGAAATTGACCTTACTGTCCGCATACCACTTCAGCACGTCCTTGGAGTAGTGGCATGACGCCAAATCCGGCCAGAAGATTGTTGGGACGTTGTGGGCCTTCAGGAGAGGAAGCAGCCGCTTCTGGAGGCACTCTTTTATGTACACCTGTCCGTTCATCGTGTCCTGGGTCACGAAAGGTGCACTCCGCTTCCCGCACGTGCAGATGGCTTGCCAAACCAGGAATTTCTTCGCAAATTTGGACATCTTCTGAGTGCGGACATGCTCCGGAACGCTGAACTTATCCTTGGCCGTGAAAAACAGGTTGCCGGGGATCTGTTTGAAGTCGGCCTTCACATATGTTTCGTCGTCCATGATGCAGCATTCAACTTTCGTCAGCATGTTGAGGTACAACTTCCTGGCACGGGTTTTGGCGGACTTGTTCTGCTTCTCGTCGCGATTAGGGGCCTTTTGTACCTTGAACGTTCGAAGCCCAGCCTTAGTTTTGGCCTTCTGGACAAAACTTCGGCTTAGGTGCAGCTTCTTAGCCACATCCCGAACGGAGGCGTTCGGATTTCGGTTGAAGGCCCCAACTACGCGGTTGTGATTTTATGTGTTGTACGGAATACTTTTTCCTTCACTTCTGGGCTTTCGATCGGTGGTCAACCGTTCCTCGAACCGCTTAATCACTCGCGACACTGTGGAATTCGCGATTCCCAACGTTTTAGCGATGGAACGATGCGAGAGATCCTTGTTCTCGTGATGAATACGCAAGATTTTATCACGCACGAGCTGTTCTTTCGACTCCAATTCCGCGAGTTTTGATCACAGGACTTTAAAACTTGCAGGATGTAAATAATGCACTATGAACTAAATCCACCCAAATTTTCATTAAATTCTACCCAACGGTTAAAAAGTTAGAGCAATTTCATAGTGTGGCAATTTCATCGTGGACACCCTTTAAAACAAACCGTCGAAGGATTCTGAGACTAGCAACTTTTGGTATTTGTAGAGAAGTGAATTCACCACAATCAACTCAGGGAAACACACGCCTCACTTGCTATGGACAAAAACAGCACGTGATTTGAAAACCACCTACGCAAAATGAGCGTTTCCAACAATTCCGCACCATAATAACATTTTAAAGAATACAGCAACCGCTCGCTAACTGGGCTAAGTGCACATTTCGTACAATTAATAAACCCAATTTCGTACAATTTAACAATTTTTCACTCCTCCACGAACCTTATATGCCTTTTACATGCCCCTTGCTGATTTTGACAACAAAATGTCAAATGCTGATTTTCGAAGTTTATTTGCTTTTTAACTGGCCAGTTAGCGAACGCCCAGGTAAAAAGCAGCCCAGTTAAACAGCACCCAGTTAGCGAACAGTTGCTATAATTTGTGGCTCTGGAAAGAACCGAAAGGACTTTTAAGTTTCAAAGCCGCAATCAAAGTTGTTCTGCAGGCTGAATTCATGTCGGTTCACTTCTTGCTGACTGCCTTACTGTTGACTACGTTTCCGCTGGCTGACTGCTGACTGCGCCTTGTAATTTTCATTTTACTCTTAAAACAACTCTTTAGAATTAAATTAGTGGCTTTGAAAATAGCCGTTTAGTTTAAAATCCATGTTCAAAGTCTTTCTGCAGGTAACCAGGTAACCGGATGGCTGCCTATCTGTTAGCCTTTAAAACAATTCACCTTCCCGTTAGCTGCCACCGCTGGCTGTTAACTGGCTCAACCAGGACAGCAGTTGATATATCTCCTCGTCGTTGCGCCTTCCCGGCTGCCTGTCAATGCCTGTCGCTGGCTCACTACGGACAGCAGTTTATTTGACTCCTCGTCATTGCGGCATACTGACTGGCTGCAAATCCACCGTAGGTTCCGGTTGCTATGATACCTAGCAACTAACTGCTAAGCCACCGCTGGCTATCAACTGGTTCACATCGGACAGCAATATATTTAACATCTCGTCGTTGCGCCTTCCCTGCTGCTTAGCCACCGCTGGCTGCCAACTGACGCGAAAATGCAATGGTATGTAAGATGAGATCAATCAACAATCTTTAGCTGGAATTGGTCGTCCGGAAAAGGACGGACTTTAGATGGTGAGCATGATCTATGCTGCGAGGCGGTTGATATGCTGCCTAGCTATTGCTGGCTCACATCGGACAGCAGCTTATTTGACAATCCTCATTGCGCCAAACTGACTGCCTGCAAATCCACCGTTGGTTCCGGTTGCTAGGATGCCTAGCAACTAACTGCTAAGCCACCACTGGCTATAAACTGGCTCACATCGGACAGCAATTTATTTAACATCTCGTCGATGCGCTTTCCCAGCTGGCTGCCAAGTGTAATGAAAATGCAACGGTTAAAAGAGATCAAGAGAAATTTCAATCAAATCTCTTTAGCTGGAATTGGTCGTCCTGAAAGGAACGGATTTTATATAGAGAGCATGGTCTGCGATATCACTCTGACTAACGGTCG
This sequence comes from Aedes koreicus, assembly GCA_024533555.2. NCBI lineage: Eukaryota > Metazoa > Arthropoda > Insecta > Diptera > Culicidae > Aedes > Aedes koreicus. The sequence goes on from JAHHFK020003307.1 coordinate 239,494, forward strand.
AGCTGAAAATACTTTTTTCTCTGCTGCAAGAGATTAATACTTTATTATTGTTCTTAAAAACATGGCTCCATACATGTATAAGGGCCAATTTCTTCACCTCCGCTTAGAGCTTAAACCGTGTTTAAGCTTATAGGTAAGCACCGCTTAGAAGTTAAGCGGAGGTGAAGAAATTGGCCCTAAAACATGAACAGGACAATATTTCATTGGTAGTTCTAAATACTGTTAACATTACATTACACCAACCATGTTTTGCAAAACCTGTTTATTTTTTCATAACGACGATTTTGTTACAAGCTTGTGGTTTCAATGCCAACGGGAAGCAAATCATAGATACTAAAGCGCGATACGGTCAAAATTTGGTCAATATCAACTTGACGTATTTCTTTCAATTTTGCATTTAAAAAACCTGAACACCCCTCATTTTGAAGGTGTGTGTGTGTGTGTGTGTAGAATGTCGCTCCTATTTTGATTTTGGAATTCACTCTTCAGTTGTCAAAATGCCGTCCAAGCAAGAAGAGCAGCGTATCAAAATTTTGCTCGCGCATCGCGAAAATCCGAGCTACTCGCACGCAAAGTTGGCAAAATCGCTAAAAGTTGCCAAATCAACCGTTACAAATGTAATTAAAGTGTTTGGGGAACGTTTGTCGACAGCCAGGAAGTCTGGATCGGGGGGAAATCGAAAACCGGAAGCTGCTGAGACGACAAAGATAGTTGCCGGTAGTTTCAAGCGAAACCCTAACCTATCTCTCCGAGATGCCGCAAATAAGCTGGGTGTATCGTCTACAACCGTGCATCGAGCCAAAAAACGAGCCGGACTATCGACTTACAAGAAGGCAGTGACTCCAAATCGCGATGATAAACAAAATACGACGGCCAAAGCGCGATCCCGGAGGCTGTACACGACGATGCTGACGAAGTTTGACTGCGTGGTAATGGACGACGAAACCTACGTCAAAGCCGACTACAAGCAGCTTCCGGGACAGGAGTTTTATACGGCAAAAGGAAGGGGAAAGGTAGCAGATATTTTCAAGCACACGAAACTGTCAAAGTTCGCAAAGAAATATCTGGTTTGGCAAGCCATCTGTACCTGTGGCTTGAAAAGTAGCATTTTCATAGCTTCCGGGACTGTCAACCAAGAAATTTACGTGAAAGAGTGTTTGAATAAACGTCTGCTGCCTTTCCTGAAGAAACACGGTTGTTCCGTACTGTTTTGGCCGGATTTGGCATCTTGCCATTACGGTAAAAAGGCCATGGAGTGGTACGCCGCCAACAACGTGCAGGTGGTTCCCAAGGACAAGAACCCTCCCAACACGCCAGAGCTCCGCCCAATTGAGAAATACTGGGCTATTGTCAAGCGGAACCTAAAGAAGACCAAAAAAACTGCTAAGGACGAGCAGCAGTTCAAGGCAAACTGGATTTCTGCGGCGAAGAAGGTGGACAAGGTGGCTGTACAAAATCTGATGGCAGGGGTCAAGCGTAAGGCCCGGCAATTCTGATTTCGAAAAGCGGAAGCCTAACTGAATATTTTTCCTGAATTTTATACTAATTGAACTTGAAAAAGAAATTTAATTTGATTTTTTAAATAAACGATTTCACCGATTTACACGCGTTTTCCCTTGACCAAATTTTGACCGTATCACCCTTTAGGTTGACTTTTCAACAATCAGAGTTGGCTTAGCAAAGAAGCTACAAACCTATCACGCCAAAGACTAGTGTTCAAATCCCACGCTTGGCAATGTTATATTTTTGTATGAGGATATTTTTTTTTCATTTTATGTTTTTAAGGCTTCACTTTTTGCGCTTTTTTTCGTTATATTTAAGTATCAAATGATGTTTTACACACTTATATTGATAACTTGGATTTGTCTTTTAACAGTACTTTCAACTTGTTTAATATAAGCTGTGTTGCTTGGGCCACCGCTGTACCAAAGAGACTCGAAGAACGAAGTGTGTTTTTTTTTTCAATTTGTCGCGAATGAATTGATGATTAACACATCGACTGAAAAGTTCCCGGTCTAACGATGAAAACAATTTTTGTTTTGTAAAATTTGACTATTTATCAACATAGTTTCCTTCAAGAGCGATACATTCACTCCAGATTTTCTATAACATTTCTATTCCCTATTTGTAGAACGATTTCTTTTTAGCCTCAAAATAGGCGTTTGTTTTGTCGATTACCTTTTGATTCGGGCGATATCTCCTTCCAGCGAGCTTTTTTTAGGTCTGCGAACAGGTAGTAGTCGCCGGGGGCCAAATCTGGCGAACACGGTGGGTGCAGAAGCAACTCGAAACGTAATTCGCAATTAGCCATGGTAGCCTTCGACTAGTTAAACGCTGCGTATTCTTGGTGGAAAAGCACTGTTTTCTTCTGCCTATGGGGACGATTTTTTGAGATTGGTTAATCGAACCAGTTGGCCATGTAGCGATGTAGAGTTTGGATAACACTTATCAAGCCAAGTTTTTGCTTCAATGGGTGCTTAATCAATGGATGTTTAATTAACACGCGAAACTCTTTTTTATCCATTGCCTTGAAAATCACATAAGCAGCGTGATTGAAACCATTGTAGCTTCTGAACAAATAGTCGGAATGCCGTGACATTTTGACAGCTATCTTTTGAATCTTTTGGTTGATACTATTTAAAATAAGTATTAATTTTTTTATTTGTGGGGCCACCTGGGTGTCAGACAGGGACTTTTCAGCCGAAATGATATTATTGCAATTTTACATTTAAAAAAACGGATCTGAGGTTCTATTAATCCATAGCGAGGAATTTTGATTTTTTAAGTGTAAAGTGTAGAGTCAGTGTTTATAATAAAAAGTAGACAGCCGTTTGCTGCTCAGAAGCAACGCGCATACACGAACAAATCCAACGCATAGACACACGTGCAATACGTGCATAATTTCACATGCACACTCATCACGTGGTGAACTGGTTGCATATTTCATCGCGAGGGCATGAAATTTATTAAAAATCAGTATTGAAAATTTTCATTTTTGCAACTGAACAAGCTAGTGTTATTTCGGAGGCGACCTTTGTTGAGATCTATCAGATTATAAATATATTAAAAAGAAAAAGTATTTTCATACTTGGCTAAACATCAAATTTTCTGCAATATACATCAAATAGACTACAATATGATTGCATTTGGAACTCAAGGCTACCTGCCATAAGGATTTCATTCGAGCCATTTCGGTGACGTACCTGCCTAAGAGGCTGAATGTCACGTTAATAAATTTATCAAAAAAAATTCAAGACTTTCTGTACTCTAGCAAAGTTGGTTTAAACAATGAAAGATTTAACATATTTTCATCCGGCTCAACCATTATCTCTTGAACTAAATATATTCAATGAGATTTGTATTATCTCATAATCGAACTTCAAAACTGTTTCAAAGCCATTTTGAACGTTAGCTCTTTTTTTTCAAGTAGAACGACAATAATAATCATCAATTCACTCGTGACAATCTGATACGGAAATTTCTCCAATAATGGACCGAGAATGCATTGATTCTTTTGATACCAGTAAGAAAAACCCATTTCGAAGCACTGGTCGAAAACACGATAGTTTCACATTTAAAAAAAAAAATAACTATTATGGAGAAGAAAGCGTCTTTTTCGCTCAGAAGCACAGCCTACTCCTATAGCATGTGTGGCACATGTTTAAAAATCAAGTCATTTGGGTTAAGGTTTAATACGGTCTGCTGCCGGAGTAGTCCGCCACCCTATCCTTTGGTTAACATTATCAAAAATATCTCTGATCTCTGATATCCCTTTTTTAACACCAGATGAAAATAATCTATCTTCTCTATTCTTCGTAAAGATTTCTTAGACTCACAGCGAGGATCCTAAATCTGGAGAAATTTTGAGAAACTTGGATGAACTACAAATATGTCTGATATATTCAAAATCTAACCTTAAAAGTTTAGAAATTTTTGACAAGATTAAACAGGTGCACGTATTGGAAACTAATTAGGTCGTGGAAGAAATCAAAATGTACGAAATCGTCGGAACATGTTGACGATTATCGTTAAAATCTCTGGACTTTTAGCCACCTGGGCTGATTCGTTATCTGAATATGGGGGCATTCTTCAAATACTGGGCTGGAAATTCCAAAATTAATATACTAAGCTTCGTTTTCAAAACTTAGGAGGGTTTTTTTCTGATTTTTATAAGCAACGTTATGTTATTACACCAAAGTTTACTAGATTTCAAAAGCACATCGGAGCTTATTTTTTATTTTTATTTTAGGAAGGTTTCTACTCTGAATAGAGTAGCCAGGCCTTTGATGATATCGTTGCGTAAATTCTTTCGAATCATTTTGCCAGCCGTACACGGAACATGTCGTCCAAGAAGGCGCTGTTGCAAATGTTTCGGAAGGAGCCACGTTTGAGATTTTTGAGTCCTTTCGTCTGTTTGCTATTTTGTTAGTTAGTGCTATGTTTATAAGTTTAATAAGGCGTTTCGAAATTTATTTATTCTTTTGTAGTTTGATCCATTGGTGTGTCAATTAATATGCTCTGAGAGTCTTCCGGAGCAGTTTTCTCGAACCAAAACTAAAAAGTATTGTATGGTACCTTGTGCGTTAGAATGATATAACTTAACTCATTGCTTCTAATATTTCACCAGCCGTGCAAGGATCATGTCGTCCATAGAGACGCTGTTAACACTGCCTCAAAATGTGTTACATTTTCAAATTCGCTTTCCCTTTCTCTCAGTCATGTTCATGTCAACTGTTTTGTATGGTGTCGTCTTTTTGTCTGTTTGTTATTTATTTCGTCAGTGTCACGTTTATAAGTTTAATAAGGTGTTTAACTTATCTTCTTTATTTCTTCATGATTTCTGCAGTCTTTTGTAGTTTGTGAATTTCTTCATCTTCTGTTTGCCTGGAGCTGCTTTGTGATATGAATTCCACTCCTCTCAATGTCTTGCCATATGCAGTTTTGTCATGAATATGCGGGTCGAACTTTATATTCTAGGGCTGTTTTTAGTATACTTCCGTGATCACTGCTAAGGCTTGTACTCGAACAAAAATGCACCATTTTTATCCGTGTGTAACTTTTTTGTCCGTGGGTAAAAATTGATGAAAATCTGGGTATAACTAGAATGGAGTTGTTTACATGTGCAAAATAACATAACAATCGGTTCAGTGGTTATGTCGTCGAAACAAGAAGAAAATCGCCGGAGACGCAAAGCAGATACCGGGGCTGGAGTTCTACGTTGCCAAATCACGGTTTGATGTTCCGAAAGACATAAGAAACAAGAAAGTGGACAAATTCGCCAAAAAATACATGCTCTGGCAGGCCATATGCCAATGCGGTAAACTGAGTAAACCGTACATCACAACGGGTACCATCAACAGTGAAATTTACCGCACCGAGTGCCTCCAGAAGCGTTTGTTGCCCTTCTTGCGGTCCCACGGAGGCGAGAAATTATTTTGGCCGGACCTGGCATCATGCCATTACGCGCGATCGACGTTGGATTGGTACAGAAACAATGACGTTGTTTTTGTACCAAAAACCGCCAACCCCACAAATTCACCAGAGATTCGTCCGGTGAAAAGATTTTGGGCCATAATGAAGGCCAAAGTTCTAAAATCGTCAAAGGTGTTTAAGAACGAGCTGGAGTTGAAGAAAGAATGGATGAAAGTGACCAAAACGGTCGGCTCCATCATTGCACAAAATGTAATGAGGGGTCTTAAGGGAAAGGTGCGGGTTTTCAGCGATGGAAAGGAAATTTAATAAACGAATCATGCCGAAACATGTGTATTAGTTCATTCCCTGAAAGTTTCAAGAAAATCCGACTTAAAATAAACAGTTTTGTCTGATGCATTTTTTTTCGAGTACAGGCCTTGTATGATAATGTATCGAAAATAGTTCAGTCTGGCAGTTCTAATTTTCTTGTTAATGGTTCTGTTGCCAAATTCGATGCACTATGTGAATTTTCTCTTTCTTCAACGACGTTATTATTTGCACCGTCGTGATTTGAGTAGTTTGTTTGGCTTTCATCTTCTGTTTGCTCTGTTGAGTTAATACAACGTCCATTGCCGGTGCACACTCTAAAAGCTGCGTTTTCTTCAAAACTGGGTTCCTAGAATTATATAAGCAAAATCGCCTCACGCTAAAAGTATAGCATCTAGGGTTACCTTTCCCATTTTCATCTCATTTCTGATTTCATACTTTTTATTTATTGTTAATTTTAATTATTTTTATTTGTTGTTGAATGCAAGCTAAAAAAGGAAAAGGAACAAAAGGAACCAATTGATTGATACACCAAATCAACATTTCCGATGATTATGAATAATCGATCATGAAATGAATAATGGAACAGTTCCCCTATGTGGTAATGCTTTCCAAAAGTGTGCTGATTTGTGATAATAAACTATTCAGCTTTTACAGCTGAGTTTATATGATCAAATGCAACATTTCAACTATTTGCAAATACTGTACTTGACCATTGATCACCATCTCAGAACTATAAAGTTCATCGATAAGAAGAGCTAGAGGATTTTCAGAAGCACTTTTGGGCTGCATTTCCACTGATCTGGCAACACTTGTGTGCTTCTTTCCAAAATGTTAAAGAACCAAACCAGCCCTGGGAGTTGGGTAGTTGAAGTTAAACTACCTCAAGGTTTTGCCAGTGTTCAGGGAAAAAGCACATCGGAGCTTATTGAAACAATATAATATCTAGAGCAAATTTTCAATAGGTCGTAAGTAATAAGGTAAACAAAAATGATGTTTTTTCACGGAATGATAGCTTGTGTATTCCTCAACATGAATTATACACAACATAATATGAATTGCAGCGAATTGCTGCTATATATTATTTAACAAAATTGGCTTAAGTCACAAACTACTCCATAACGAACTTTTGTCGCATTCGTCGCTTTGTCAGTTTGACTTACGTGCTTTTCTATGCTCTGCACCGACCTATCCAGTCGATTCATGTTGGCGTAAGCAACATGACAGGTGATTGCATGTCGAAACAGACTTGACGAATGCGACATATTATTTTGCGACACGACGTAACGCACCAGGCGGATGTAACGTGCTAACTTTCCGAACGACTTATAATGTGGTCGTATTTTCCCTAGCTGAAGTTAAAAGACTTTAAATTGAATCGATTGAATAAATCGATTTGGAACTCAACTATATGGAAATCCACAATTGCTTCTGCATATTTGCTTCAAATATTATGGCTTGGTTCAAAAATAGGAATTGAAACTAATTTCCAAAACTTCTACATTGATTTCCTTGATGATAACAATATGTTACTTACGACCTATTGAAAATTTGCTCTAGATATGTTCCCTGCCAGCAGAATGGTTAAACTATAGAATTTAAAAGGTTGAACACGTTAAAATTCGGACACACAGCTCAAACTCTCCTATCATAAAATCTAATTACCTGAAACTTTTAGTGATGATTACCACGACCGCATAGTAAACATGTTATTTTTATAAAGGTCTGATAGGTGATTTCTCTTGCGGTCAAAGTACAAGGTGATAGGTGATAGGTGATGGGATAACGGTCAAGAGCACAACAATAATTGTTTCAAATTGTACTGCTGGTTGATGAATGCCATAAAATAGATCAAATCCTCTAGAGTTGTTTCCGTCGCACTACCTAGTTTCAGTTAGAGCTATAATTGTGCTTGCCACACAATGTTAACATTCATGCATTGGTGTTGGCACATTTTGAAGACAACTTTTCTATTACTTTATCGGAAAGTGGATTAAACTATCGTGATGGAGGTTTAAATATTTTTCCTTCTGCATCACTACATAATTAATGGGTTTTTCAAAGAAGTTCTCAAGACTTAGTACTATGTATGAACAGCCGATGTGTGTCCGCATTTGCTCGTGTTCAACCTTTCTTCAGCTAACCATCAACCGGCTTGGTCAACATTTGTGACCTTTGTCAAATCTCAGCTTCTGGCTTGTATGTATGTATGTATGTATGGTAGCCACCATCCCTTCATGCCCTTGGCTTGGATGCAGCTCCACTTAATAGCAAGATCAAATTGAGCCACCGATCTGAATTCACAATATCGCTGTATGAAGGGCCAAAAACGGAGGGGTGGACCCGTAAGCAGAGACACTCACGCGAAATCCACGGGAATATAAGAATCTCCTTCCAACGATACGATCCAACAATTCGAAGAACCCAATTCGCAATACTTATTAAGCTTTCTACAGGATGGCTTGTTAAGAAGGGCGCGTCACTCTCACTGAAACTGTTGGAGTAGAATTCGCAGCATCACAATCGAATCGGTAGGATAAAGAAAATGATAATGCTCGTTCCCTCCTAGACTCAGGCAGTCAATCAAACCATCGTCAAGTTTCAGCTTGAATGATACCCTGATGCTCCCTCCCAACCCAGTATTTATTATATATAATGTACATAATATGTCATAATATGCAATATGCAGTATGTAATAGAGCAATGAAATATACTATTATATTTAATTAAAATATGCCATGGTTGGAATTCGTCATCCTGTAATTTAAATCTGGTTATAAAATAAATAATATGATGAAATAGTTAAAATAGTAATAATAGGCATATGATAATCATATGCAGCTTGATGCATCTTTACAGCTCAATCAGTGGCAGATGAATATAACTCTGGAATGTGAAGGTCTTATTGCTATTAAATAAAACATAAACCATTTAATTATACATGAATCAAAAAAATATGTATGTATTCATGACATATAGATATACATAATCAGCAAAATTGATACACATCAATTATACACAAATATACACATAAAAATAAAATGCAACTATTTGTCTCTTCTGCTGTGATGTTAGATGATTGAAACTCTGAAATGGCGAAAATTTCCAAAGTGGTATAGTGAAAGAAAGTTGATCACCGGGCAGCCAAGTAGAATAGCAAAGAAAATTTAAGCAAACAATTAGCCGGAATAAATTTCATATGAAATAAACGGAAGCTTAATCAATCTCAGAAAAAAAAATCAGAGAGAGAAAAGAAAAATGAAACTTGAACACTCCGATAACTCTTGCTTTCAACTGGGCCGATAAATAATTCTTTATATCTGTGCAATAGACAATGAGAGATCATCAACAATTTTAGTATTTGAATTATTAAACTTTTTTGGAAATTTTATTTAGTAGAATTTGTCGTATGATCCTTTCTAAAAAAAACAACATTAAAAACCATCCAATCTTTTCAAATACATATCGTGGGTTAGGTGGGCTGAAACTTACAACGATGCATAGATGCGAACCTGAAAATAGCTTTAAAAATATTGTGAAGGGATGTTATAATATAAAATGAAAGTAACAATTATATTTGTACTGTCTGCATGTCTGTAGACTGATGTCCAGCTGCAATTGTAGACGCTCTTGCATTATCATTGCCACGAAGGAAACAAAACATTTAAAATTATTAAACAACATAATTCCATAGATGATCTGAAATTATACACCGTATAAAGAATACTCCCATTTTATGTGGTAGGGTAAGATTTCAGCATACTACCTTCCTACATCGCGTTGGTGGGACTGCTTCATAAGGTATAGATGACGCGATACAGCGTTTCTTACTCAGCCGTTGGATGCCAGGACAGACGCTGTATGAGCTGCACCTCCTTGGTGGACAGACGCTAGGAACGCACCTCCTCAATCTAGCTGAAGTCAGATAGACAACAGTACCCACGCTGCACTGTCAAATCTCAGCTTCTGGCTTAATCAAAAAACACTTTCCTAAGAGTTAAAATTATCTTCAATCTTGGTTATTACACAGAAATCCAAATATTTAAATACATTTAATTCGAACTAATTCCCGATGATTTATTGCACCAAGATTTTGTTTAGTATTTCCTTAATAATTTTTCAAACACCGATAAGATGAGGAAACAACAAACCGCCTAACGGGTTTATTCTGAATCATCTGGAGTAAAATTGCTCTATAAGCTGATAAGAACGAGAGTTCTTGTTACGTTTAAATACTTTATCGGTTTCAAAGCTTGCATCATACCTCGTGACCACCACCACATTGCGTGATTCACAGTTCACATATGTCGTCAACGTCGAATCGCTGGAAGAGCAAAACATTTCTCATGAAATAGTGATTGGACGTCATAAGCATTCTAGAAAATTGCTTACCAATAATGAGTCCTACATCACATGTCCTTGCGTAACTCTAGTGAACAATCCCCAACTGGGGTACAATATATATCCAACGGTTTGACACAACAACCGCCAACACCCGCACATACACACACACAAGTGCAGTCACAAGGCACAAACAATGATTAGCCTTCGGAATCACACTCATTATCGTTTAATGAGACACAAGGGACGCCCCTATCTGAACGGAGCGACACAACGAAATAATGGTCGTTTGGTCACTGTAACCATCCAGCTGTTAGGTAGAATTGCTTTAATCTTGAACCATCGACTCCGACGATCGGAAAATTTACTATCTGCTTGATATGACTGAAAATCATCCGAAGCCTTTTACAAGCCTTTTCTTGGCATAAGTTGTACCATTTGTTCTCTAACATGCATACACATTTTAATAAGAGATTAAAGTTGGTTTGAAGAGAGTTGCAGATCTGCTAGAAGTGATGTACAAAATACTGCCAAAAAAGCTGTTTCAGCAAATACGCTCAACGTAAAGTGTTGGATAAATATTTAAAATCGTTCACCGCGATTAGAAACGACCACGGGTTCGGGCCGGATTGTATGTTTTTAATTGGCATTGATCGTTCTGTTATGATTTGGTTCGCCATATCATAAAATCCATCGGCCAGTTACAAACGGTCAATGGCCATCAAACACGAACTACAAACAAACCAAACCTAACAAACTGTAACCTCTCGGACACATCGACATCGCCATCTCAGCCAGTAGGTGATCTACATTGGCGGAACAACTTCGTGTATCAAGAACGGCGTGATATAACCAAATCGGAGAGAAGGAAATCGAAATCAATGAAACTGATTGTCCATATCAACAGCACAAGATACGGATGTCTGAGTACAGACCATACATAACAAAAATCTTATAGCTATACGTGACATTCTAAAAAAAGTCAATTAACAATAAATACAGTACAGGAGCGAGCTACAAGCGGCATTTTTCTACATTGAATCATTTTAGTTTAGTGCATGAAGAAGGGGTAGTTTGAAAAAATGACATTGCTGGATTTATTACCTTATGTCGCACACCGACTTCTGGTTATAAAATCTAGGCGTTGATCGATTTGAAAATGTAAGGTATTGTACCAATACCTTCGCCACTGCACTGAAAAGTAAAGCGTCAAATCACACCAATCCTCGTTTATAAACCAACAGCGATACTAACCTATCTGCAAATCAGAAATTAACATCCGGCACTCAAACAGGAACTATTTCCGAAACCATTGATAAATACAAATTATTGCAGTAAACCTCCAAGTCATAAATGAGACAGCCATCACGTATACCACCGTAGCACACAATAATGCCATTCAGGAGAAATATGCCCCGACAAAATTGACGACTTTCTATACTGGTCACTGCTTTAACTGTAAACTACAACAATCGCATTTATACTAGGCGAATCAAAACAATGACACCACTATGCAGGTACTGCGAGAGTCATCGAGTGACAAAGTGATTGCTATATTATAGCGCTAATTAACATAATTATTCCAGGTCCGACCATGTTTTGTTCTACTGAACAGTGGTTCAAGATGCATATTTATGACGGTAAGCTTCAATGGTCTGCGATTTGTATTTCTTAACATTTTTACCGTGATTCCACTAGAGAAACACTATTTTTTTCGTAGATTGGAGGCTTATGACACTAACGTAACCTGAGGTGCTCTTAGGAATAAAGCTGAGAAAGAGAACATCAATTCCAATCCTAATAAGAACATAAAAAGCATGAGTGTCATTATTTGAGGTCTCGTCAGCCTTACAAAACCAGGATAAGAAAGGAATAGTTGATTCAGTGCAGACTCAACAAGAGTCACGAGACTTGCTTGACACTCTCAAAAGCACTACGGTGAAGATAATAGATCGGGAGGATTCATTTCGAGCGGGCGATGTGACCAAAAGATGTGATAAACATGTATATTCGTGTAGTTCTGTGTAATTGACAAATTTTTACAATAGTACAAAAAGTTCTTAACCGACCTCGACTTTTCAGAACTTTCTCGAGCCTCATCTCAACCTAAGATGATCTAAACTACATTGGCTAATCCGAACGGACTTTGAAACGACACCGCAAATTTGTTGCGCACTGAAGTAAACTCTCATTAAACAAATTTAGTGTTTTCTCTACAAACAATGGATTTGAGTGTCATAACTGTTCGGCTCAAAGAAAAATAAAACTCAAACTAAAAAAATATTGGAATTTGAATTCTTAATTCTCAAATTATTAATAGACTCATTCGAGGTTCTATAGAATCTGCGAAAATATACTATAAAATGCCTTCCTAAATGTATTCTGGACCACAGTGCTACCGGTAAATTGATGGCGGGTAGTACACATGTTTGCATAAGATGGCCTCTCTGTCTTTTCACCGGCCGACCACTCTGAAGCAGCAGCATGAACCGTGTCAGGCCCCACGCAATTGTCCACCGCAGTATAATCGCATAACACTATGTAATCATTAGTTTAGTGACAATAACAGCGCGACTACAACTTGTGTGCATCGCATGTGCACTAAAAAAGGGGTCGATGTACTACTTAGTAGCCATAAGCACAATCAGATAAGCTCAGCAGTCCATGCCTAGGGCAGGTGAAATTGCAAGGCACGGTATATTATTGTTGTTATTTGGTTGGCGAACGCTGTATTGTAATTGTGTGCTCCAATTGGCATAGATTTTCAGATAAGAGTGCCGCACAGCCTTTAAGAGAATACTTGCTGTGATAAAGTAGTTTCGTTATCCTCTGTTGCGAAGGCGCTTTCTTCTGCACTTTTCAAATCAATTGAAACTCGTTGAACATGATACATGAAAATGCAAAAGCCTTTTAATTAGGGTTTCGATACAAATCAAGATAAGATAAATGTCATAAATATCTAGGTAAAGCATGCCGAGGTGGATCAGTTAATCCATTTTGCTTTGGAAAACAACGTGGGAAGTAATTCAATCAGCAGTCACTCCTCAGTTGAATAAAAAGCCATATTCATGAAAACATTGCTATACGAAATCCGTTGTGAAGCTGCCGAAACCCTGAATATTGAAGTCGCATTTCTGACAGCTGAGTTTATTTTGGTACAACCTCCCGACCGGTGGATTGCAACAAAATTGTATCTAAATTATATCAAAATTTGTTACAAATAACAAATTTTGTTTTAATTCAACTAGAACCGTTCTGCGTTGAAAGAGTGAATTATATATCAATTGAAAAAAAAAATGATATAACAACAGAGCAATTTTGTTTCAATTAAAGGCACAATTGATTATATGCTGTCATATCTAATGTAGTTATTTTGTTCATAATTTGGTCATTGTTAAATGCATTCTTTTCTCAGAATCTTTAAATTAGCGAATTGAAGTTTTCTTGTAAGATTTTGATGACACAAATTTGGAGCAATGAGTATCTTATAAATTATGATACTTTGTTTATTTACATGATAAGATCATTTGAAAACCCGGTTGGACTTTTTTATTCAAAAGTTCATTGTTGGACTTTTTTATTGACAGGTTCACACACAAAATGATTTATATTAAAATGTTATTTTTAATCGATTTGTGTTCGAGATTTACAAATTGAAATGTAATTGATACTACCTCCAGTGTTTTTTGATACTTTAAATTCGCGAGGAATCATTGAAATCATTCCGTCGACTCCTGACTTTACATATATGTACATTCATTATTATTATTTAGCGGTTTGTAGTTAGCCGCGATTTAGCCTCAGAAACTTGCATGCTGTTGTAAGGTTCGACTGAGGCTAACTACAAATCGATCAAGGCTAAGGTTTTGGTGCACTTTAGAGAAAAACTAACAGTTTCAATCGAAAGAAAATCAAATTTCCCTTCGGAAAATGTATCAAAACTATTGACTTTATCACATTTTCATAGTTTATTAAGATAATTACTTTTCCTCCATACAGCTTGCATACAACTACTCCCGGTACAAGTTCTGAGGCTAACTACAGAAATCTGCCCCGGGGGGAAAATCGCCTCAAATCTTTAATTTGATGAAATTTAGAAGCACGAATGCCCGTAATCAATGAAAAACCGACACGAAAATAAGAAATGAAAGGAAATAGTCCTTCTACATTTTCCAAATTAATTTTAATAACCCAATTAAACACAATTAGCATACCTATCCTTAGTAAAACATCGAGGCTTAGATTTCTATAGCAGAAAAAAGCAAACTTAGCTCACAGATTAATAGTCTGAACTCTAATGGAGAGAATTACGCACAGATTTTGAGAATCGAATCATATTTACTAAAAATATTCACAAATAGTGGAAATTCAAATTTCGACATATTATTCATACCTAGCCTTAGTAAAACATCGAGGCTTAGATTTCAAGGAAACTGTCCAGGAATCCAATTTTCACTAGCCTTAGTAAAACATCGAGGCTTAGATTTCTATAGAAGGTACAACCATATTTACCTAATCAACTGGTAGCCTGAACTCTAATAGAGAGATTTGTGCACATATTCTGAAAATTGGATCATATTTACTAAAAATATTCACAAAATAGTGAAAATTCAAATTTCGACATATTTTTCATACCTAGCCTTAGTAAAACATCGAGGCTTAGATTTCTATAGAAGGTACACGCAAACTAAGCTCACCGATTGATAGTCTGAACTCTAATGGAAGGCTTTTCGTATTTTTTTTTAGAATCGAATCATATTTATTTGCATAAACGTGACGAATGCCGCTATTGAATTCAATGGCTAGATCTTTCTAGGAAAACTAACATCTTGCATATTAATGCTTGCATACAACTGCTCCCGGTACAAGTTCTGAGGCTAACTACAGAAATCTGCCCCGGGGGGAAAATCGCCTCAAATCTTTAATTTGATGAAATTTAGAAGCACGAATGCCCGTAATCTTCGAAAAACCGACACGAAAATAAGAAATGAAAGGAAATAGTCCTGCTACATTTTCCAAATTAATTTTAATAACCCAATTAAACACAATTAGCATACCTATCCTTAGTAAAACATCGAGGCCTAGCCTTAGTAAATCATCGAGGCTTAGATTTATATAGCAGGTACAATCAATCGAAGCTCACTATTTGATAGCCTGAACTCTAATGGAGAGATTCATGCACATCTTTTGAAAATTGGATCATATTTACTAAAAATATTCATAAAAGTGTGAGAATTCAAATTTCAACATTATTTTCATACCTAGCCTTAGTAAAACATCGAGGCTTAGATTTCTATAGCAGGTACAAGAAAACTAAGCTCTCCAATTGATAGCCTGAACTCTAATGGAGAGATGATGGTACATATTTTGAAAATCGGATCATATTTATTTGCATAAACGTGACCAAAGCAGTTATTGATCTTCAATAACTAGAACTTTCATTGAAAACTAACATCTTGCATACTGATGCTTGCATACAACTGCTCCCGGTACAAGTTCTGAGGCTTACTACAGAAATCTGCCCCGGGGGGAAATCGGCTCAAATCGTTAATTTGATGAAATAAATAAGCACGAATACCCGTAATCAATGAAAAACCGACATGAAAATAAGAAATGAAGAGAAATAGTCCTTCGGCATTTTCCAAATAAACTTTAATAACCCAATTAATCGAATTTAGCATGCCTAGCCTAAGTAAATCATCGAGGCTTAGATTTTAATAGAAGGTACAAACAAATAAAGCTGATCGATTGATAGCTGGAGCGCTAATGGAGAGATTTGTACACATGTTTTGAAAATCGGATCATATTTACTAGAAATATTCACAAAAAGTTAAAATTCTAATTTCAGCATATTTTTCATACCTAGCCTTAGATTGCATTAATTCAATCAAGAAAGATATGAATTAAAAACTATAGTCCGTTTCAGTTTTTTAAATTTACTTTTGGATTGGTATAGCATATATATAAAAATGTGAAGGAAAGCTACCAATCTCTATATTTCTGCATCTTATTTATGCCTAGCCTTGGTAAAACTTCGACGTAAAAAGTTTGTTGGAAGAAATCAATAAACTAAGCCTGAATATACAATAGTTTGAAGTATCATGGTGAGATTTGCATACTTATTTTGAGGAATGGATCATATTTTCTTGCAAAAACGCGACCACGCAGTTATCGATCTTAATTCTTTAAGGATTGTATAGCATAATACAACTTGCAGACAACTGCTTGCATATAATGCTCCGGTACAAGTTCTGAGGCTAACTACAGAAATTTGCCCCCGGGGGGAAAATCACCTCAAATCGTTAATTTGATGAAATAAATAAGCACGAATGCCCGTAATCAATGAAAACCCGACATGAAAATAAGAAATGAAGAGAAATAGTCCTTCGGCATTTTCCAAATTAATTTTAGTAGCCCAATTAATCAAATTTAGCATACCTAGCCTTAGATAAACATCTAGGCTTAGATTTCTATAGAAGTTACAAGCAAACTAAGCTCACCGATTGATAGCCTGAGCTCTAATGGATAGATTTGTGCACGTGTTTTGCAATTCGGATCATATTTACTCTTCAATACAATACTACAAAATAGTGAAAATTCAAATTTTAACATATTATTCATACCTAGCCTTTGTAATACATCGAGGCTATGATTTTTTTAGGTATGATTTCTAAAGAAGGTACAAGTAAACTATGCTCTCCAATTAATAGCCTGAACTCTAATGGAGAGATTTTGCAACACATTTTGAAAATCGGATCATGTTTTTGCAAAAACGCGACCACTGCAGTTATCGATCTTAATTCTTTTAGGATTGCAGCGCATAATACAACTTGCAGACAACTGCTTGCATAAAATGCTCCGGTTCAAGTTCTGAGGCTAACTACAGAAATTTGCCCCAGGAGAGGAAAATCGCCACAAATCGTTAATTTGACACAAAATGTTAGTATAAATACCGGTAAATAATTTCAAAAACGAGCAAGAAATAGTGTGAACAAAAACATATTAAAAATAGGAATACAATATATACCGATGCCTCAAATTCCATCAAATTATTTATAACTATCCTAAGTAAAACATCGAGGCTAAGATTTATATAGAAGGCACAAGCAAACTATGCTCACCGATTGATAGCCAAAACTCTAATAAATAGATTTGTGAAAATAATTTGAAAATCAGATCATATTTACTTAAATTATTCACAGTATTGTGAAAATTCAAATTTCATCCAATTTTTCATACCCAGCCATAGTAAAACATCGAGGCTTAGATTTCTATAGAAGGTACAATCAAAATAAGCTCATTTATTGATAGTCTGGGCTCTAATGAATAGATTTGTGCACGTGTTTTGCAATTCGGATCATATTTACTAAAATATTCACAAAATAGTAATAAAAAATAGTAATAGAAAATAAGAAATGAAGAGAAATAGTCCTTCTACATTTTCCAAATAATTTTCTATAGCAGCTAGGAGCAATCTTAGCTTAATGACTGATAGCCTGAACTCTAATGAAGAGATTTATGCAGATGTTTCGAAAATCGGATCACATTTACATCACATACATCAAAAATGCATCTGGATGACAAAAGTAGTAATACTCCTTGTGACATATGTGACTTATTTGCCATTTCATAATTCCCTGTATGATCTGTCCATCTGGGCCGGTCATTTGCGATCGATTTTTCACCCAATTTGAAGTGTTTACTAGAAAGCGGTATAAAACAACTATTCTCTATTTATTTATTTATTTATTTATTTATTATATTATTTAAATAACTCATTAACATAATAATTCTCATTTCTCGAATATATGGCTCTTTTAGCTTTCTCTCGGCAAGAAACAGCTTGGCTGTATGCATTCAACGCATAATATGAGCCTGGAGGTTCAGACAGGAGTAAAACCCTTACAGAACCGCTTCTGGGAGCTCTCATCTAGAATACTGATTAAATGTGAAATCAGTAACAACCTTGTGAATGAATACTTCGAAGAAATGCTCGAATTGATTTCCCAGTCTAGATTCTTGCGAATCTATATTAACTATATGTCCTCCCATATTAGTCTTCCTTGCTATCATTCTCCTAATGTACGCTTTACTTATCACAGTTCCTCCATTGATTATGATCTCTACCTGAAGCATGTTATTCAAGGAATTCCAGATCAACTTTGACCTATTTTAATTCCCCATATTTTTATTAAAAAGCCTGAACATGACAATTCAAATAGAAGAATTTTCACTGATGATTAATGGATTAATGGATCCACTGATTTAGGTGGCTACAATGAATGCTCATCTGCCTTCTGAGAACTTCAGGAACCTTGTTCCGTATATCTTGCTAAGCTGGCAACAATCAATTTGGCATTGAGGATGATTTCCGACATGCCCATGGACAAATTTTTCGTCTTTTCGGATAGTCTCAGTTCTATTTAGGCCCTCCGGTCGATGAAAACAGCAAGGCATTCACCTTACTTTCTTTTAACATTTGGAGGCAGATGTGTCCGTTGGTCGAAAGATCATTCAGGATTACATTTGTATTGCCCTTCACATTGCTCAATCCCAGACAATGAGAAGGTAGACTCTCTAGGTATGTTAGAAGAATTTAACTTTATGATTTTTTCCCATTAGTACGTCAGAGCTCTCTTTAAAGTTGGCAAAACTTGGGCAAAAATCCACTCCAATAAATGGCTGCCAACGTGTCCCTGTTATAGAATCCTCTAGTTTCCGTGTTACTCGTACCTGCCAAGCACGCTGGGCAACCATCTGCGCCTAGCGCGCAACGAGCAAGGTGGATCGATCATGGAGAAGGCGACCTGCGGACCCTCTGCAGACAGCGAGGCTGGCGAGGTACAGCCATGGACCAAATACAATAGTGACAACTTTTGTGTACAGCAGAGGCCACACCGGCCTTGGTCTGATTGGTAAGGTTAGGTATCTGCGCCTAACTCCTTAAAGGGGCTATAGGAATCGACTTGATGGCAGTCGCAGCCATGAGCAGCGTATATTAGCCTAAATATGTTACCTGCGTAGCCTCTGCCCAACGATAATGTGACCCATTAACCTCGAGTAAACCATGAGTTATTTGCACCCCACTTACTTACTTATAAAAAAGCAAAGCATTGTAAATAGTAATATTGATTATCACCTCCACAAAGTGTTACACACATCTGAGCCTCACATATAAACGAACTAAGTAAAATGGGCCTTTCTAGATTTAGTGATCTCAAAGAAATCGCTGAAATTCAGAAACGTTTCTTGAACTGACCGTTTTATTGGTTTTTCTTCGTATCAAACGAGGCTCAATAAATGCTTTTCTGGTCACACGTCCGAAATCAACCAAAGAAAGCTTCCTTAATTGCTCAGAATAATTTCATGAAGTAGCCACTTCTACGATTGTTCCGGATGATGCAGAAGGCTTGATCAGTAGTCCTGAACGTAGATGTCCAGATTAAAACTGCAAATGTACTCAATAGACGCTGTAGAAATATGAACAAACAGCAGCGTTCTAATATTTATTTCGCCCAGTTCACGGATATTCAGGATCACACCCAAACGCAACTTGCTCGTCCTGAGAATAAATTTGAAGATCATATGTGCAAATTTAAATGACGCCATAAGAAATAACAAAGAAAAATCATAGTTCTCCATTCATTTAAAAAAACCAGAACTTGTACATGCAACAAAAGCCAATATATTCAACGCTTTCATAAGGATAAGAATAATAAAAAAAGCCACGGTTCTTAGAAATATTAAACGGATTTTTTGCGTCTCTTGTAGGTTCTGTAGGTGCTTTAACTATTAACAACTTTCTCGTAAGCGTCAGATTCAGAATAATTATTCTAATATAAGAAAAACAAAATTTTACTTCACTCCATTACTTGACTTTTTCTAATCAACGCAAACCAAGGTGAAAAAGAAATCCACGGAAATGACGTCGTTGAAAATTTAGTAACGTGGCATACACAATAACACCGAGTTGTTACTTTGTATGAACATTTCAAATAAGCGTTAACTATATAGTTTTCTTTTTACTTCAATTCATTTTCACCATGTAATAACACCTGTAATAAGGCCCTCCTTCTTATTAGTGATTCCCGGTAGGCAGACGTGAAAGGTATGTTTATTTTTTTGTTTTCGGATTGTTTGGTTTAGAAATTTCGTTAAAAAACACCAAAAGAAATCATTAATTTATTGTTCACAATTTGTTTCTTTAAAATAAAATTAATTCCTTGCATATATTATTTTAAAAAATACACATTTCCATTACTTTCTTTTCATTTGATATTTAATTTACAATATAGTTTATACGGCATGTAATAGACATACAAATGCGAAACCTATCTTATTTGACACTGACACTGATGACACTGTTTCAATGATATCATTGAATACAAACTTAAGTATTATGTACAGATAAAATTTTGATCGTTTTCTTTATTGTTTGTTGAATCAACCGCTTCCTGCGTAGCCCTTTTGTATAATTCCACCTTTAGCAGGGTTGAGGATGGCAATGACGACCACAGATTTCGTTCCGTCCGATGCTCGACGAATACATGAAATGAGAAGAAAATTAAATCAGTAGTGAACAACACATAAAAAAAAACAAAAAACTATTCAAACAGAATAGATTAAAAAGAACGGACTATAACAAATAAGAGCAAGAAATTGAGGGAAAGAAACCAAAAATCGACAATGAGAACTGTATATATCACTCCAGAAAAATGGAAAAAGAATCCGCGACGAAAAGATCACGACCACTGGATATATCACTCCAGAATAATAAGGGAAATAAAGCGCGACAAAATCGTAACGAAAGCTGGATATATCACTCCAGACAAAAAGGAATAGTAACCGCGACGAAAAGATCACGACAACTGGATGTATCACTCCAGAATAATAAAGGAAAGAAACCGCGGAAAATCGTAACGAAAGCTGGATATATCACTCGAGACAAAAGGGACAAATCGCGACAAAATCATAACGAGAGCTGGATATATCACTCCAGACAAAAGGGAGCAACCGCGACAAACCCGTAACGAGAGCTGGATATATCACTCCAGACAAAAGGAAAAAGAAACCGCGACAAAAAGATCACGACAACTGGATATATCACTCCAGAATAAAAAGGGAAAAAACCGCGAAAAAATCGTTACGAAAGCTGGATATCACTCCAGAATAATAAGGGAAATAAACCGCGAAAAATCGTAACGAAAGCTGGATATATCACTCCAGAATAATAAGGGAAATAAACCACGACAAAATCATAACGAGAGCTGGATCTATCACTCCAGCATAACAAAGAAACCGGATAAAAATAAAACAAAGAAACCGCGATAAAATATAACGAGAGCTGGATCTATCACCCCAGCATAACAAGAGAAACCGCGATAAAAAAATAACGAGAGCTGGATCTATCACCCCAGCATAACAAGATAAACCGCGATAAAAAAATAACGAGAGCTGGATCTATCACCCCAGCATAACAAATGAAACCGCGATAAAATATAACGAGAGCTGGATCTATCACCCCAGCATAACAAAGATAAACCGCGATAAAAAATAACGAGAGCTGGATCTATCACCCCAGCATAACAAGAGAAACCGCGATAAAAAATAACGAGAGCTGGATCTATCACCCCAGCATAACAAGAGAAACCGCGATAAAATATAAGAAACCGCGATAAAAATAACGAGAGCTGGATCTATCACCCCAGCATAACAAAAGAAACCGCGATAAAAATAACGAGAGCTGGATCTATCACCCCAGCATAACAAAAGAAACCGCGATAAAATATAACGAGAGCTGGATCTATCACCCCAGCATAACAAAAGAGAAACCGCGATAAAATATAACGAGAGCTGGATCTATCACCCCAGCATAACAAGATAAACCGCGATAAAAAATAACGAGAGCTGGATCTATCACCCCAGCATAACAAGAGAAACCGCGATAAAATATAACGAGAGCTGGATCTATCACCCCAGCATATCAAGAGAAACCGCGATAAAAAATAACGAGAGCTGGATCTATCACCCCAGCATAACAAGATAAACCGCGATAAAAAATAACGAGAGCTGGATCTATCACCCCAGCATAACAAGAGAAACCGCGATAAAATATAACGAGAGCTGGATCTATCACCCCAGCATAATAAAAGCAACCGCGATAAAATATAACGAGAGCTGGATCTATCACCCCAGCATAATAAGAGAAACCGCGATAAAAGAATAACGAGAGCTGGATCTATCACCCCAGCATAACAAGAGAAACCGCGATAAAAAATAACGAGAGCTGGATCTATCACCCCAGCATAACAAGAGAAACCGCGATAAAATATAACGAGAGCTGGATCTATCACCCCAGCATAACAAAAGAAACCGCGATAAAATATAACGAGAGCTGGATCTATCACCCCAGCATAACAAAAGAAACCGCGATAAAATATAACGAGAGCTGGATCTATCACCCCAGCATAACAAGAGAAACCGCGATAAAAAATAACGAGAGCTGGATCTATCACCCCAGCATAACAAGAGAAACCGCGATAAAATATAACGAGAGCTGGATCTATCACCCAGCATAACAAAAAAACCGCGATAAAAAAAAACGAGAGCTGGATCTATCACCCCAGCATAATCAAGAGAAACCGCGATAAAAAATAACGAGAGCTGGATCTATCACCCCAGCATAACAAGAGAAACCGCGATAAAATATAACGAGAGCTGGATCTATCACCCCAGCATAACAAGAGAAACCGCGATAAAAAATAACGAGAGCTGGATCTATCACCCCAGCATAATAACAAGAGAAACCGCGATAAAAAATAACGAGAGCTGGATCTATCACCCCAGCATAACAAGAGAAACCGCGATAAAAAATAACGAGAGCTGGATCTATCACCCCAGCATAACAAGATAAACCGCGATAAAAAATAACGAGAGCTGGATCTATCACCCCAGCATAACAAGAGAAACCGCGATAAAATATAACGAGAGCTGGATCTATCACCCCAGCATAACAAGAGAAACCGCGATAAAATATAACGAGAGCTGGATCTATCACCCCAGCATAACAAGAGAAACCGCGATAAAATATAACGAGAGCTGGATCTATCACCCCAGCATAACAAGAGAAACTGCGAAAAAAGGACTATATAGATAACGAGAGCTGGATCTATCACCCCAGCATATCAAGATAAACCGCGATAAAAAATAACGAGAGCTGGATCTATCACCCCAGCATAACAAGAGAAACCGCGATAAAAAATAACGAGAGCTGGATCTATCACCCCAGCATAACAAGAGAAACCGCGATAAAATATAACGAGAGCTGGATCTATCACCTACCCCAGCATAACAAGAGAAACCGCGATAAAATATAACGAGAGCTGGATCTATCACCCCAGCATAACAAGAGAAACCGCGATAAAAAATAACGAGAGCTGGATCTATCACCCCAGCATAACAAGATAAACCGCGATAAAAAATAATGAGAGCTGGATCTATCACCCCAGCATAACAAGAGAAACCGCGATAAAAAATAACGAGAGCTGGATCTATCACCCCAGCATAACAAGAGAAACCGCGATAAAATATAACGAGAGCTGGATCTATCACCCCAGCATAACAAGAGAAACCGCGATAAAATATAACGAGAGCTGGATCTATCACCCCAGCATAACAAGAGAAACCGCGATAAAAAATAACGAGAGCTGGATCTATCACCCCAGCATAACAAGAGAAACCGCGATAAAAAATAACGAGAGCTGGATCTATCACCCCAGCATAACAAGATAAACCGCGATAAAAAATAACGAGAGCTGGATCTATCACCCCAGCATAACAAGAGAAACCGCGATAAAATATAACGAGAGCTGGATCTATCACCCCAGCATAACAAGAGAAACCGCGATAAAATATAACGAGAGCTGGATCTATCACCCCAGCATAACAAGAGAAACCGCGATAAAATATAACGAGAGCTGGATCTATCACCCCAGCATAACAAGAGAAACCGCGATAAAAAATAACGAGAGCTGGATCTATCACCCCAGCATAACAAGAGAAACCGCGATAAAATATAACGAGAGCTGGATCTATCACCCCAGCATAACAAGAGAAACCGCGATAAAATATAACGAGAGCTGGATCTATCACCCCAGCATAACAAGAGAAACCGCGATAAAATATAACGAGAGCTGGATCTATCACCCCAGCATAACAAGAGAAACCGCGATAAAAAATAACGAGAGCTGGATCTATCACCCCAGCATAACAAGAGAAACCGCGATAAAATATAACGAGAGCTGGATCTATCACCCCAGCATAACAAGAGAAACCGCGATAAAAATAACGAGAGCTGGATCTATCACCCCAGCATATCAAGAGAAACCGCGATAAAATATAACGAGAGCTGGATCTATCACCCCAGCATAACAAGAGAAACCGCGATTAAATATAACGAGAGCTGGATCTATCACCCCAGCATAACAAGAGAAACCGCGATAAAAAATAACGAGAGCTGGATCTATCACCCCAGCATAACAAGAGAAACCGCGATAAAAAATAACGAGAGCTGGATCTATCACCCCAGCATAACAAGAGAAACCGCGATAAAAAATAACGAGAGCTGGATCTTAAAAACCGCGATAAAATATAACGAGAGCTGGATCTATCACCCCAGCATAACAAGAGAAACCGCGATAAAATATAACGAGAGCTGGATCTATCACCCCAGCATAACAAGAGAAACCGCGATAAAAAATAACGAGAGCTGGATCTATCACCCCAGCATAACAAGAGAAACCGCGATTAAATATAACGAGAGCTGGATCTATCACCCCAGCATAACAAGAGAAACCGCGATAAAATATAACGAGAGCTGGATCTATCACCCCAGCAAAATCAAGAGAAACCGCGATAAAATATAACGAGAGCTGGATCTATCACCCCAGCATAACAAGAGAAACCGCGATTAAATATAACGAGAGCTGGATCTATCACCCCAGCATAACAAGAGAAACCGCGATAAAATAAAAATAACGAGAGCTGGATCTATCACCCCAGCATAACAAGAGAAACCGCGATAAAATATAACGAGAGCTGGATCTATCACCCCAGCATAACAAGAGAAACCGCGATAAAATATAACGAGAGCTGGATCTATCACCCCAGCATAACAAGAGAAACCGCGATAAAATATAACGAGAGCTGGATCTATCACCCCAGCATAACAAGAGAAACCGCGATAAAATATAACGAGAGCTGGATCTATCACCCCAGCATATCAAGAGAAACCGCGATAAAAAATAACGAGAGCTGGATCTATCACCCCAGCATAACAAGAGAAACCGCGATAAAAAATAACGAGAGCTGGATCTATCACCCCAGCATAACAAGAGAAACCGCGATTAAATATAACGAGAGCTGGATCTATCACCCCAGCATAACAAAAGAAACCGCGAGAAAAAATATAACGAGAGCTGGATCTATCACCCCAGCATATAACAAGAGAAACCGCGATAAAATATAACGAGAGCTGGATCTATCACCCCAGCATAACAAGAGAAACCGCGATAAAATATAACGAGAGCTGGATCTATCACCCCAGCATAACAAGAGAAACCGCGATAAAATATAACGAGAGCTGGATCTATCACCCCAGCATATCAAGAGAAACCGCGATAAAAAATAACGAGAGCTGGATCTATCACCCCAGCATAACAAAGAAAGAGAAACCGCGATAAAATATAACGAGAGCTGGATCTATCACCCCAGCATATCAAGAGAAACCGCGATAAAATATAACGAGAGCTGGATCTATCACCCCAGCATAACAAGAGAAACCGCGATAAAATATAACGAGAGCTGGATCTATCACCCCAGCATAACAAAGAGAAACCGCGATAAAAAATAACGAGAGCTGGATCTATCACCCCAGCATAACAAGATAAACCGCGATAAAAAAATAACGAGAGCTGGATCTATCACCCCAGCATATCAAGAGAAACCGCGATAAAAAATAACGAGAGCTGGATCTATCACCCCAGCATAACAAAAGAAACCGCGATAAAATATAACGAGAGCTGGATCTATCACCCCAGCATAACAAAAGAAACCGC
>JAHHFK020003308.1:0-31768 GCA_024533555.2 Aedes koreicus
AATCTCCTTCACCAGAAAACGCTCTATGGAGTTATTTAACTACACTATCGCGGGAACATCCCTAAAACGTGAGACACAGTTAAGGATTTGGGCATTCTTCTGGATTCGCGCTTAACTTTTAAGTACCATGTGGCTTACATTACCTCCAAAGCCTAAAAATGCCTGGGCTTCATTTTCCGTGCTGCAAAATACTTCTCAGATATTCATTGCCTTAAGACACTATATTGTTCACTGGTTCGCTCTATACTAGAATATGCAGTAGTTGTATGGGCTCCATACTACCAAAACGAAAAACGGCAAATAGAGGCAAATCAACGCAAGTGAATCCTTTAACCTTCCCAGTTGAAGATCGTTGTAAACTCATCGGCCTCGATCTTCTCGAAACTCGCAGAATTGCAACAAAGGCTTCATTCGTGTCCGATGTTTTTCTGTGTCATATAGATTGCCCTTCTGTGCTAGCTGAGTTGAACTTTGATATTCGTCGTCGCCCTCTCCGCACACATCAGTTTTTTCGTATTTCTACTTTCCGTACTTATTATGGTTATAATGAGCCGATTAGTAGTATGTGTCGTGTGTTCAATCGCTGTTATAATGTCTTCGACTTTCACTTGTCTCGTTCTGGTAACAAAAGTAGGTTTCTTGAATTGCTCAGATAGGTTAGGATAGTATAGTATAGTAATTAGAAATTAAGAATATTCTATGTTAGTTTTAAGAGCTGATTGTATCATTTGGAATGTAATCTGTTGGTACCTAAAGATGAGGAGGTTTTATGCCCATTTTAGAAAAAAAAGCTTAAGCTCCTCTGAAATGGGCTTTTCCCTCCTCCGGAAAAAAAAAATAAAAAAAAAAATATTTTAATCACACCCATCGACAATAAGTACGGGCAGGACTGACAGATCGTTTAACAAACTGATTGTATAAAAAATAAATCGCATAGACCTGGATGGAACTGGTGGTGCAAATGAAAATAAGTACACAATAGTGGTGTGGTCAAATTTGGGTATTCTGGTGAAGTGTAAGAAGGGTTCAGTCTCACCATCGGTGGATAATTCGGGTTTTTTATATTTTGGGTGTACGTTTGTTTTGTTTTGCTCGATCCAACCTCAAGTAGGTTTTTTAGTTTATTCCAGCCGTATTAGTCCTCCAAGTACTCTATCCCGGCTTAGTTGATAAAACTACATTCAAAATTGTTTTGTCTACCAATTTGTACAAAGTGGCCCACTCTATAGACGGTTGTGAAAACAAGTTAATAAAACCTTTATAGGACCATAATAATTTTGAAAATGTTCTAGTGAAAGAACCACTTGAGAACGTTCATAAAACCAATTGGCCATGAAAACCAGTATACGGTCAAATGGCCACTGCTGTCAAACTTCACTGTGATATGATGGTTGGTTTTCGTTGTTCTGCTTTGTTCGATTCTCTGCTCTTCTGATTCATTTAGTACTAAATAATATATAAGAAAAAAAAATCATTTTATGGTTTCATTGGTTTCAAAAATTTCATAATATGGTGAATATTGGCACGATAAGAGCCGTCTCACTTTCCCTTTTATCAAACCAAATGTCCTCAATTATAATCTGGAATGAAGTGATTATCAATTTTCAACAATTTGTTACAACTGCTTAGCAACTGATAGTAGAGATAACAAAACAAAGTGAAGCTTCTTTGAAGAACTGAAAAGAATGTTTGAATTTTTTCAAAACATTGGCAGTCTAGTGCTATCTGGACAGCGTGTACTAATTTCAACTACCTACTTAAAAGAAGACACAATCTATTTTCTTCCCCAGCTATAACGCCCATTCCACAAATCATTCCAGAAACAGAAAGTGTATAGGATGCGCATAAATGTCGCCTTGTTGTCGTTGCCGTCGTCCGAAAGATCAGTGTCTGTTTATGAGTAATTGCATTCAGAAGGTGACAGTGGCAGACCGAGAGTGTGCGTGTGCTCGGTGCCATGCCATGCCGAAGGGTTTGTCCTGTACCCTCGCAGCACTCCTGCCCGGGTCGGGGAGTTGTCATCACGTTCACATCTTCTACTACGCACCCTCCCGCTGGGCTCAGGATGTGCCAAAGCATGCAAGAAATGTGTTGCAGCTCGACACTTTCGGTAAAAGAGTTGCTATTTTGAGTCACATTTTAATCGTTACTGTTATGGGTGCGAAATGGGGGGGGGGGGGAATTCCGATGATGTGGCGAACAAGGATTCCAGGGAAAAGATATCATTGGATTGTATTTGAACGTTGCGTTGGGGGAGGCGTATGTTCCTTCGAAACGGGATAATGAATTAAATATGGCAAAATGCTGCTGTTGCCACCTTCTGTAGCTCGGAGCATTCGTTTGGGTTCGTCGAATCATCGTGTGTCTGGCAATGAGGTTGAAAATTTCATAAAACAGGATTAAGTTGTTATCTCACAGACAGATATCCGAAACAGATTTTCGGAGCCAAGCAAGGCAGTCTGTTTTGCCAGAGCAAATTAATCGTAGTGAAGAGAGTGGGAACGGAACGAGCTAACATCCAGATCCAGTTGGAAAGTACAGAATATGTAGAAAAGCTGTACATGTGTTCACTGCAAGTATCATTTCAATCATACATAAGCTAGCCTCAGGGCGGATTAGTTTCTGCGAAGCGATGTGCCATGATAATTAGAATTGCTCTGTTAATTATGGGGAACCACGATATGTTTGTTGATATGATGATAAACGTATTTCATAAAATCAAATCAGAACTGTTAATGGACCATTTTTATGGACACTATTTCGCTAACGGCTCGGGAAAAAGTGTAGCTCAAACAGGAACAATCCAATCCAATTCAATACTCCATTAAACTCCTAGCAGGCAATTGCTGAGTTTCCACTTTGCAGAACCCAGCAGCTCCCGCAAGCAACAATCCGAACACCAGACATAAGTGCATAATCAATTAGCAATCATGTGGAAGAAAAAGCGGAAAAGCTATTAAGTACACACAAAGCCAAACCTTCCACCCACTCATCGTTCACTGGGCGTTGCTGGAACCCGAACCTGACCGCCATTGGATCACAACAATGGATTTTTCTGGAATAAAAAAATATCTCTCAACCGGGCAACTGCGAGCTGACGGACGATCTCCTGACGTTCACGAGCGGGAAACTCTCGTTCGCTTCATCCTCACGGTTCAATTTGTGCCAGACCAAGTCCGTGCACGCCACACAGGAACGACGAAACAATCAAGATTGTACAACATGACAAATAAAGAAACGATTGCCAACCATCGGGGGGCGGATCGAGCAGGGGGGCGCAAAAGAAAAACTCTCCGACGAGTGCACCCCCGATGACGAACAAGGGACGACGGATTCCGGCGTCTGCTGTTGACATTTTTCCGACTTTGATGTTTTCTCCGAGCGCTCTCCGAACCCGAGAGTTTGAAATTGATTTAATCTGATGTTATCGGGGATCGTAATGAATATTTTCCACCTCTCCCCTCCCTGCGGCAGTGACGGTGGATTCGATTATTTCGGTCTCCTTTGGGTGGAGATTTTCGCTTCTGGCAAACGATTTGATATTGATGCTCATGAGCCGTGAAATCACCAGGCACTCCAAAAGGATCATTACTTTTATGGCTTATGGCTTCTGCTGCTGCTGCTGCTGCTGGGGAAAACTTCTTTCCACGAGTATGAATTTATGGATTTGCCTTCATGGCGATTAATCTTCAATTAACTTATCATCCTCCTTTTTTTTCTGGTCCCTTGATTTGCTTCGAATGGGCGTGGGTGAACGTCACACTTTCATTATTAGTTCCCCATTAGGGGTTTTCTTCCGTTCGATCCCAGAGCAGAGGAATGCAAGTGCTAACGATGGAAATTAGAACGGGAACAAGTTTGCCAGCATTTTTGCTCCTCCGGTTTCAATCAAACGCTGCGGGTGAAGCCGAGGGTGAATAAAAGTTTTTCGCGCGAGGAGCGGTCCGATCCGGAAGGAAGCCGGGACGGAAGTAATTGAGAATGGTGTAGCAATTTAATTGAAATAAATTAATTTGAACGCATTGGGATGAATTTTGACATCCATATGGGGTTTTAATGAGAAGTGGCCCCTTCGTCTAACAGCTCTGCTGGCTTTTGGCGCACCTCTGATTTATGGTTTGGTTCGACGACGCCAACGAACAATCAGTTTAGTTTAAGGAATGCATTACAAATAGCTACGTGTTCGGTTTGTAAATTGGATAAAAAATGCATGAAAAAATGGAACATTATGTTGTTCTATCATGAAATTTATTTACTGTGGCTTGTCTGACGTCACTTTAGATATTCGGTAGAAGGCTGTTTGTCTACAACTTCTTAAGTATCCTAGACTTCCAAGGTATTTTTTTTTATCTAGCTCGCTGCGCGTCTTTACTTGTTATACCGGTGGGATTCGAGTCAAACACCATTTTTGGGAGATTGTAGTGCGGCATTCTCAGGACATGTGCAGCCAATTCAACACTTCTAGATTTAGAAACAGAATTAACTGCATACCGTGTTCTGCATAGAGTTGCGCCAGCTCATGGGCCATTTTTTCCTCCATATGCAGTTTTCACAATCACCGTCAAAAATGTCCCTGAAGACACGTCGACACCTCCTTGAGCACTATCCAGGTTTTGTGGTAAAAAAAAAAACCGGTCTTATCAACGTCGTTCACATAGTTCCGACTGTATCATTATTTGCATTGGAAGTTGAGCAACACTTTCGTCGCAAAGCTTAATAACTGTAATAAATATGTTAAGTTGAATACTTGAAATTTTTTTTGAAAAGTTATTAATCAAGCGGCTATTAGAAAAAATCTCAGTTTTTGTGTTGCTTGGAGTTTTATGGAATGTCTCTCTTTTGATGGTATAAAATAAAAACCTTATTTGACGTAGGACTACGTTTGTGTGTTTCAATACTGGGGTACACGTTCAAATTGCAAAAATTTGGAGCGTCATGAAAAATATATAGGTTTTGAACGTCAATAACTAAGTAATTTCACGATTGATTTCCAAAATGTTTGCACCAATCGGAACATTTTCTACGCTTCGGTTTTTAAATGGAATTATTTGAATTAACGCAAATATAAGGTGATATGTTAAAATGCCGATTTTTCAGAGTAAATTTACTAAATGCACAGTACTTTCCTATCACAGACTTCAAATTTAAGTAACGAACGTCTCTTACGTGTAGTGAACGATATATAAGGGGGACATCTTCGCAAACTTTCTCAGTCGTATGGCAGTACTGGAGCTGTGCGGAAGAACTAACCAGTATGGATTGGCAGATGGCATGTACTCTGAAGAGTGCACTAGATTTATTCAGCAGTGCCGAGCGGCAAAGCGCCAATTTGGATTAGGCAACTAGTAGATGCAAGTGACATAGAAGGTGAGCTGGCGAGCAACCAATTGGTCAGGTAGCTGTCTGCGTCAGGCAGCCATAAATTATGCTGTGGTGTGCTAAGAAGTCGGTTGCCCAAGCCAGTTATGTCTTTGTAGCCAGCCGGTGGGTGCAACCACGAGGAGCGAAATAAGGTGCTTGTGTGTGTGTGATATTTGGTAGCCATCGTGGAACGGCTGAAATAGCCTGCTTCTTCAAAAGACCGAGAAGGTTTTAATTTAAATGTAGACCATTTCAAGTCCGTCATTTTCTGGATAACCAATTTTATTTAAAGAATTTTTGATTTGAATATATCTAACAAGTTTTTACCAATTGGTAGACAGCG
Source organism: Aedes koreicus (assembly GCA_024533555.2). Taxonomy (NCBI): domain Eukaryota; kingdom Metazoa; phylum Arthropoda; class Insecta; order Diptera; family Culicidae; genus Aedes; species Aedes koreicus. The sequence continues at coordinate 5,705 of JAHHFK020003308.1, forward strand.
GTGGCTAAAACAATTTTACATTTCTCTTCGTTGTTTACCTTGAGCACGGCTGGGATATACAAACGGTGTCTATATTATTCCGAGGCGTAAATATAGAGCAAGCTTACGGCAAGGCAAGCATGCCAAGTAGAAATTTTTCAAATGGCTACCGTAACGAAAAATGTAAACACCGGACGCTCATAACTCGATCGTTTCTTGATTGATTTTTGAGATTTTTGCACTTTTCAACAAGAGTTTTATACGACTGCCATTTTATTTACATCAACACAATCAACACAGTCACTAAGAGACTTCTCACTTATGCTAACCCAACGTCCCATTGGAATAGTACTTCCGCTACGAATCTAGCGAAACTAATCAAAGGTTTAACTTAGTCTACATGAACCAGTCGTGTGTTATACCAAACCACACTAATTTTTGGCAAGGTTTCGCTATTTCCAATCGGTCAATGTAGCCTCTATTCGAATACAAGCTCATTGAAAATAATAATAATACGTCAACTTTGCGTACAGCCCCATTGGACTGTCCCTTGTAGTTTTATTTATTGCTCGTATATCCCCGTTACTATTATGTTCCAAAATAGCCTACTGGTTGGCCTTTAAAGGAAATAATTCAAGAAATTATTTAAAAAAATCAATTTTCGGGTGCAATGTTGTCAAACATGCTGTTTCTGCATATTGAAATTACACCTTAAATTAAACATAAGGACTGTATCGAAAATAAGTTATCCGTATAATTTTCTTTCAAATCATATAAAAAAATATGTTTTATTCGAACCAATGAATGATTCTTTATAATACGGGATTGAACTTGAACATTGTGAAGACCGGATGAAATTAAAATTATTCTTTCACGAATTTGTGAATTTTTGATCGAACACTCTTCATCATGTTACGGACAAGTATTTTATCACATTTTTGGACGCCTTAGACCAAATTTGTTTGAGCTCCTACATATCTAGACTAACATTTGAAAAGGGCGGTACTCCAAAATCACGAAACCGAGAAAACTGGAGACAAAGATTGGAATACAAAATTCAAATCCTATTTTCCATAGAAAGCTCTAATAAACCATTTTTCATGCTCACATGATGTATCACAATGCAGTGCTTAACCTTTTCAAATAATATATGCAAAAATATGTTTTATTGAGTTAAAAATTGATAAAAACCAAAATGCGCTCTGATTATTTTTAGAGTGTTATTACGACTGGAAACACGCCGTTAGATTATGACATATTGTTTGTTATTACGCCTACGCTCTTCAGTCACATTAATCAAGTGGCGAGGAATTACGACCCAGTGTTTTCAATTTTTAAAGACGTCGAATTCTATGCTTCACTTACCAAAATAGTTAATTTTACTTATTAGATGAGTCTAAGTACTACTAGGAAAATCAGAGGTAAGTGATTCTATTGAATGAACATTTTTCTTATTGTACTAATAGAATTGCGAATTCTTAATCATGCGTTCGATGGGCCGAAGCTGAGGGCAATTTGGCGTTTTGATGTCTTTCTCAACTAAATCGATACCCTTTTCCGTGAGCCAATTGTGAGTTGTTTTGGCGTAATTCGCCAACGCTGCATCCGGCCAAAATAGTGGAGGGTTACTATGCTTCTGAAATAAAAGCAGCAACCTCTTTTGCAGACACTCAGATCGATAAATTTCCGCATTGATTGTACCGGTAGTGTAAAAAATGGTAAACTTCATACCGCAGGAACATATTGCTTGCCATACCAGTACTCTTCGACCAAACCAGAACGGCAGTGCAATATTGTGGACCTGGAAGGAGTCCTCTTTGACATAGGTCTCGTCGTCCATCAAAATACATGCATCCGGTCGCCGCAAAACTCGCGAATACAATATCCGGGCCCTTGTTGTTGCGCGTTGTTTCTGTTCTGCACTTTGCTTGGCGAACTTCTGCTTCTTGTAGTTCTTCAGTTTGTTCAGTTTCTTGGTATGTTGAATCATTCGACGGTGGTTCCCGCTTTATTGGCCAAATCACGTATCAACATTGATTTGTTCTTCTGAATTAGAGCTACCACTTTCTGACCCAGTTTAGGGTGTGAAGATCCGGGTTTTCTGCCTCTTCCTGGCAGTTCATCCAAAGAACAATGTTCCCCAAATTTGGTTATGCTAAATTTTCGCGTTAGAAATTCCAAAGCGCTTCGCCAATTCGCTGTCGCATAGTTACAGCAGTTTTCACGTAGCCATGTGTCCAAAACCCTAATTTCTCGTCTTTTTCAATGCGCGCCATTTTGAAAACGCAGAATTCAAACCGTGCAAACAAGTAAACAAAAGAAAGATGGCAGTCAAACGCACAGAATGCTATGGTGAACACATTAAAACCATCACAAATACACGCGTACAACGCAAATATACGTGAACAGCTTATTTTCAATACATTCCTTAAGACTTCTAGAAGCACTTCCACACTTATTAATTGAGAGCTTTCTATGCCTAACTCCAATGCATGCAATGCAATTTGTATATTGTGTGGTAATCACAATGATACTTCTTGCCCGGGGAACTCGAGAAAATTACCCGACCCGAAGGATCTCCTCGACCATATGGAGAATCGAACACGGTGCTTCCAGCTTGGTAAACCATGCTCTTACCAATGAGCTATCCGAGTAATACCAGTATATTCCTTCATTCCATGTGAATTAACATTATTTCATCAGAATAACATTGCTTTTGGTAACTGCTAGTTGACCAGACTGTTGACGGCATGACACTTATTTTTTCATCGAAATAAGGAATTATTTGTTTATCAATGTATTATTTAAAAAAATTCTAAATCAGGATGAAGCATATGCAGATTAGTGCAGGTGGATCTTTTTGGCATGAATCCATGTTCAGTCTCGGAAACATAGTTGAGACAATGGTGCTTCAGAGAGTCGTGAACTATTACCTCAACAAGTTTAGACGTGGCACACAAAGCAGCGATTATTCTAGACTTTAACCGGTCAGTACCCATTAATGGGTAAAATATCACCCATTTCAAACATAAGTGGGTTAACTCCTTTAATGGGTAAAACGATTTTACCCATTAACGGGTACAGAGTCTGTACGTCAGGCTATCGGGTATTTTTTTACCTATTTTTCAAAACGTTTGTTATTTGGGAAATGAGTATGAAATACCCATTTTTCAAAATGTTTATTAAATACCAATTTTTTGTGATTTGTTTTTACTTGCGATATTGAATAATGAGCATTAGATCGCAATAACTGTATTTGTATTTGCATTTGTGTATTTATTCGTAACGACAACCCGAGGTCATCACATTCCCGCGGTCATCACATCGTTATCATCCAGAGAGATTCCCGCATCGCCCAAACAATTCCTGAAGGCTTCCGTGGATAAGATTTAAATAGTTTTGACGTCAACTTGATAGAAGCTTGGATTTTACGCTCCGGAAGTGACACATACTCGGAAGTACGATTCTATTGATGAAATTTAAGCATTTTAAATTATTATAATAAATCATTAACGTACCATTCAGTTTTTGTAAGCTTCCGCTATCCAATTTAACCTTCAGTTCTTCCATATTCTTCGAGTTTTCGTGGATTGGATTCCGCGAAGTTTATTTTTATTTTTCGAACAGCGCACTTTTACCTATACAAAGTGAGTCAGGAAAATGCTAAAATTTTTGTCCCACTAATGTGTAAGAAAGTGGCAAAGGGTAAATACCCAACATCGAATTTGTGCTCATTGTACAATTAGCTGCTAATTCAATGGATTGCTGATTGAGCAGGCTAATTTCATTGTTGATGTTGCGTAGGTCAGTTGATAAATCTGACGTAACGACTTTCAATGTTGAATGTATATTATCTTTTGTTGCTGACATCGCTGTATCGAATAGGGAAGTGACGTGATTTTTGATCGCAACAACGCTACCAGCTAAACTGTTATTTTTGTTGATCGCAGAACGCTCATTTTTTATACTGGTGGGCAGAGTTTCGAGTCCTCTTTCCGTGTTTTCAAACGCTCCATGAACGGCGTCAGGCTTGTGTTGGGATGCAAGCCGGTGCATCACCTCTGTATTGTCATGAAGCTGTTTATTTTGGCATTTCTGTTGCTCAACCAGTCCATTGAAATCAAGATTAGCCTGTAACAGCTCCTGGCACGAGCCGCAGCATGGTAGTACATAGGAATTCACATCCACCAGGTTTTTTCTCTCCTCCGTAGCGAGCCACGTTGAACGGTCACTCCGATGCAGGCAGCGTGAAATTTCCGTGGACAACCGGCACACGTCCACATAACCGAATCGATGGAAGCGTCGAAAGTACAAATTTCGCAGTTCATAGCGTATGCAAAAGTAAAACTACTGAGTCAACAAGAATAAAATAAGTCAATGAAAATAAATATAATCGAATACGCGCACGGAACCGGCAGCAAATTAAAAACGCGTCCGCACTTATCGACGATCGGCACTTATTACCCCCATGACGATCAGATAGGCAAGAAGAACATATAAAATAAAAAAAAAAATTTGGTTGGTTCTCTCTCTGTGGGTGGGGATTATTTTGCACTATCGGAGAAATGCAAAAACACTTCTATTTTGTTCGAACTTTTTTTCGGAATCTTCTCATAAAAATATTTTTTGTGTGGTTTGGTTGGGGGTGTGGGGGTAATGTGGTTTCGCCGCCATTGTTAAAGTTAAATTTACAGGAAAAATATGGAAAAAATACCAATAAACGCAAACGCAAACGAACTCAAAATGAATTTTATTTTTGTTTTCATTATAATCTAACTGTTAATAACTATTTGTTTTGTTTGATTTAAAATGGGTTTTGATATTTGTTAATTTGATTCTTACTTTATTGATTGGCAACTGGTGTATTGAATTTGTGTAGATTTGATATTGTCGTAGCTTATATGATCTAACAACGTTTATATAACGTTTTTGACAATCATGCCGATGAAAAAAAGAAGTTGAAAAATTAATTTAAAAAGCGCAGACAAACCTTCAAGCTAGAACAAAGCAAAGCTACACACTACCAAAATGTCATGTAAATTTCTGTCCTCTGAGACCGACACATGCAAGCGTCCTTTAGCACATAAGAATGAGTTGAAAGAGATGAGAAAATAAATTCAATCAAACGCATCTTTCGTCGAATTACGCAAGTGTCAGTTTCAAGGGACATAATTTTACACGAAATCATTCTTTATGTTCCCCGACTTTTTACAAACATGAATTACGTCTCTCGTAAAATTCATAATTTCTAAGTGTGTAAATATAAGATTGAAATGAAGATACATAAAAACACTAGCAGCTTTTGCTACTTTAAAATCGCGGTTCTGTGCAGCAAAAGATAGAGATCTATTGACATTAATTCACCGTTTTTTATATTGCACACGAATTGTTTTCCCAACTGGTTATTGTAGTGACGTCATCTGCGTTTTTACTATACCTTATGTGTGTGATTTAGAGCCCTTGATTTTTGTTGTTATAACATTTCTCGAAGTATTTTTTCGAGACTGAAGCACGTAAAAACAAAGAATACTGCGAGGAAAAACTTGTGCTATTTCGAATTGATTGAGCACATCAGCATCCAACAATGTTTTTTTTTGCACTGGCTAAGAGGTACGTGAATTATTAATGTATTAAGAATAATTCATTACAGAATTCGTACTTCTAGGGAATTTGAAAACAGGCAGAATTGGTTCGAGTGTTCACGATAGCAACCGTATATTCATATGCTCCGAACATTTTATTCCATCAGATTGTGGAAATTTATCCAACAATTTAAAGGTGTAAGTAATAATAGTTTTTTTCTTGATGATATTATCACAGAATAAAATGGAAAAATCACAAAATGTAGTATTGTTGTTTCTTCTTCAAGTAACCAGAGCATACTGTGATGATAATATGGCAGCAAATATACCACTAATAGCAGTTGATTTGACGTTTCTTCAACACTATAAAAAAATGAGTGGAAAATCGAGATACTTTTTTCATAACAAATTTGTTCACTTTTCGTGTCATTGCATCGTTCTTAGTTGCCCTTCCGTTCCGTGCGACAGCATAACAAAGCCTTCGCCTTCCAAATCTTACATCAGTAGTAAGCTGTGAGGATCAAGCACTAATAAACTCGTATAGGTGTACGAAGAGGTAACATCTTGAAAACAAGGGCATTTAACAGTCGTGAATGTTATAGTGACCTGATTGTACCATCATCAGTTGCTTTTTACGGCTCTCATCAACTCCAGCAATGAACCGTTAAGCATGCTGATTGAATAAATTTAGGCATTTTAACCATCAGTCATTTAACGACATTGATTTTCACAGATTGCAAAACTGATTCTCAACCCTCTCAACCTGTAATCTCTCAATACCATCATACAAATCACTGCATCCTCCGAAGCTAATGCAGTGCACGCGACCACTCATTATTGCACTCGTTGGCAATCCACTTCCAAAGCCTCACGTAAAATCCAACCCTCGTGGTGGCGGCAGTTTAATTGCATCGGTGTCATTTCAATCCACGAGCAACATATTCTTCCAACAATGTCCACCCTTCTTCCCTTAAACTTTCCCTAGGGTGAGCAATCGTTCTTAAGCCGGACTGAAAAGAAAATCTCAAATATTTACTTGTCAGCGCCGTCGGGTTTACATTCTTTGGAGATGCGGTTTAACGCTGCCGGGTTCGACTTTAGACCACCCTCGTTTGTTATCCTCTCGTTATATGCGTTTTATGAGGGTGGAAAACTCAATCCTCGTGCAACCACAGCATGGATCGACAATCGGATCCTTCCCCGGGAGTATGTATGTCCGTGTGTTTATTTATTTGTTTGCAAATGTAAATTAATGATCGTCGTTGAGGGATTTGCGCATTGTTTGTTCCTCAGGGGGGGCTGTGAAAAGAAAGATGTCTTTACAACACTGATTGAATTAGGTGCGATTATTGCCAAGTAGGATTAACTCAAGTGGACCAACGAGCTGAGAAATCTCTGTGGGAAAATCTTTGACCTTGTTCGGTTGATTGATGTTGCAATTCTGGTGATTGATTTTGTTGCTGAAAAATTGTCACAGCATCATTTTTCAATCCTTGGATCAGATGTTTCCAACGAGTTTTTTTTTTATTGCGTTGAACGAAAGGTCTGAAACCATTAGTGCCCGTAGCTTTTTGAATGGTTTCGAGACTGAAACTAATTGCAATGTGTTGCAAAACTTCCGTAACGAATTGGTCGTAAATTGATTGAATAGATGGACGAGACCGTAAAAATGACTGAGCCAAGCGAAAAATTCCTTCATTTGCAGAGTTGTAAATTAATCAATCCCAGTCACACAAAACACCATCAATAATTACTATCATTTCCAAAGAAACCAAAGAGGGGAGGTTTTTTCGTTTGGTTCCCATCTCTTTGTTCCAGCCCAGGGCGGGTCGGGCTGGGGCGCGGGCGGGGCCGTTCGTCTGGGGCTGGCACAAACAAAAAACACACACTTTGTTTAAATTTTTGTTTAACGTTGGACACCCCCCCTCCCTTCCCCTTTTTGTTCCTCCCCCACCTCCGCCGCCTCACCCCCAAAAACGACAGGGGCGCAAAGAAACAAACACAGCAATCCCTACGGTTGGTGCTCTTCGCTGGCTGGGATTGTTTTGTGTTGTGGTGTTTTGAATCCAAACTCGCGAATGCATGAATGATAAAGACATTGTCCCCAACTTTTCAATGTTGGGACAAAAAATAATATATCTTTATCATTGTTGCATACTCAACACAATAATGATAAATTGCATGGAAGTAGAATCAAGATTATAATGTTTCATTACATCAGATTGTTATTTAGGAAAGAGACATAGCGATGTATGTATATTGCTTTGTATGGAACAAAAATAAATTCAATCATGTCACATGTTGCATCTACCGAAAGGAGACAATGTTTGGTTTTATCCCTCTTTCGTGTGTATGTGTGTGCGGGTCACCCGCAGCGGGTGTTTGTATGTGTGTGTATATGTGCGTGTATGTGTGTAAAAAATGAATAACCTCACGTTTTTCGGTAGCCGCTGGTCTTCTGGTTCCAGAGATATGGCCGGAACAAGTTCCGGTGGGAATGGGTATCTTTTGAAAATGTAATCTAAAACGTTTCAAATCACACGAGGATTCGATAACAAGATCAATGGTAGTCATACTGAGTGCCCAGGAGAACACCGGCCACATCCGGAGATGTTGCGGGTACCTCCGGAGAAGTGGCCAGTTTTTTATTTGGACTAAAACATATCATGCGACACCGCAAATCACATAAAAATTCACTAAGGGACTGTTCATAAACCACGTAGACCGAAATTTGACATTTTTGAACCCCCCCCCCCCCCCGGACTTTTACCACCACCCCCCCCCCCCCGCCTGCTTAAAGTCTACGTAGACTTTATCAAAAAAAAATTTTAATATGTATGGAAAATTTTCTACAATATGTTTGAGGAACGAATAATGAAATGAAACTCAAACAATCAGGTAAATCCGTTATTCGTTCTTATTTTATTTCATAAAAATTGCAAAAATGAAAAAAAAACAATCAATTATGCAAATGCTTAAGATGCTCAAATCATAGCTGCTTGAACCAGTTATTAAAGCTGATCTGTGGAAGTTCTGGTGGGATAGTTTTTTGGATGTTAAGTCCAATGATTTCGACGAAACGTGATTCTATCCAAAGTACTTCCGTAGCTCCGTTCACGTCGACCTCACAAACAATTTCTTCCTAGCGTTGCTGCAGAATCTTGGGTGGCCTTATTTTCTTAGACAAAATATCTGCCTTCTGGATGCTTTTGCGGTGACGATCTGCATTCACTTTTATCGCAAAAAACAGTCCACAATTAGAGCAAATGCGGTTATTTTTGCTTTTACCTTGGATGCCAAGTAAAATTTATATTCTTTGAAAGTTTTCCAAAACAAGTTGACGTCTTCTCAGGCCTCCTCATGTATTTTCGGCTTTTTCCCACTCAGCACTATAGCATTGCTTGAACACGTCTCTTTCCGTTACTTCAGCGTTTGACAGGTAATCACAACCGGATATAACTAAGCCCCTCTTCTAAATGTATGTCAAATGGGAGCATGTCAACTATCAAATGTCATCTCATTCACGTATAAATGAAAATACTAAATGGTATTTTCATAGTAAGCTTACTATTGATTTGGTGCCTTGCATTCGCTCTCTCGATATTGTTTAAAAAAAAAAAGAGAAACACAACCTATAGTCTATATTACGAATTATAAGTTGTAGTGTGAACGGGATATTATGCTAAATTCCGTAATTAGATGCCATATTATACTGATTTGATGTATTGCTTCATTTTTTTCAAAGTACAGGGCTTAAAATCTGTGTGCAGTGCAGCACACAGATTGTAAATAATCTCCATCGCGGAATCGCAGTAGTTTTTAAGTCGTGTGGTTTGGAAAATGATGGTCTATCCTTAAATATGGTGGCCAAATAAGGACTCTTTTCTGAGTTATCTTAACTTTACGGGCAACGCGCTGGTGTAAAAAACACAACACACGTGAGAAAACCTCGCTTGGTTGCTCTTTCTGCAAATTGTGCACGCGTATTGAAAGGTTAGAAATAAACAATGAGTGTACAACTCACTGAGTTGTCTAGAACATGGAATATCTTGAATAATGTGGGTTATTTTGACAGGTACGTATAGTAATGAAAATAATTAGTTTATTCCATCAGGTACTTAGGCTACTTAATAATAGAATTGTATGTAGAAGAGCTGTGACATAATACATTATTTGTATAGTTCCCATCAAAGATACCCGCATAATCGAACATAACCCGATTTTCAGTAATTCTGTTTACATGCGTGTGAACGACACGAGGAATGAAAATCGCTTCAAGAGTGTCGACCTGGGGGAATTGAACTCAATATTGGTACTTCTTCCGCCGGGGTGTGTTGTTGACTTTTATTTTTCGTGGTAAGTTTTAAATTGTAAGCACAAACCAACAGGCTTGTGTTGGGGGCTAACAAACAAACCAGAATTGTTGCTGGATTGGGTTTACAATTGCCTTAAAACTTACTTTGGCTAAACAGGTGGACAACGTGCTTGTTTCTTCATTCAAGCCTGTGGAAAAAAACCGGGCTAGACCGGGAACGAGAAAAAGAAAAAAAACCGGGAAGAAAACGGAAAAAAAAACCAAAAACTGGAAAATGAAAAAGGTTGGGGTCCGTTTTTCTTTCGGGGAAGCTTTTTTTTTGGGGGGAAGCCGGAGCATACTGGCCATATGGTCCCGGGGGGGGAAAGAGGGAAGGGAGGGGGGGGGGGGAAAGGAGGGGGGGGGGGGGGGGGGGGGGGGGGGGGGGGATAAAAATAACCATATACAATACAATAAAATAAAATAACATTAAAATCTATTTCCGACCATAAATCTTATTGTTCATGAATCAGATAAATGAATAATGCATATTGTCATTACAATAAATTTACAGTTCACTCCATATGCTAGGATTTTCAACAATTGTGAAACAATACAATTAATAGTAATTGACTCAAATTTGTTCAAAAAAAATTGTTTTTTCTATGGTTAGGATACATAACAACTCCCCTTTTCTATTGTCGATGTCTCAGTTTACATTAGATTCTATTGTGGTAACAATAACTCCTATTGTCATCTTATCGTTGTGAACAATGCTATTAATTATACATACTATATATTCTATTGAAATTTTTTGTCGGGTTCCAAAAATGCGCAAGGTGGCTCGAGGATAATTCGCAAGATTTAACAATTTTTATCACCCTTGTTCCAAACCGCGGAGGGGTATAAAAACCGTTTTGGAAGAGAAAAAAAAAAAACGGTCTACGTAGACCTTTGGTTTACCCCCCCCCCCAATCGTAGACAAACGTAGACTTTTCTGAAATCCACCCCCCCCCCCCCTGAATTGTCTACGTGGTTTATGAACAGCCCCTAATAAGGAGTGTATTGAATATATGCTATCCACATACATATGCGTTGTACGCATGTATTTGTGATGGTTTTTTATGCTCTGAACACTGCATGCTGTGCGTTTGACTGTCAGCTTTCTTTTGTTTACTTGTTTGTGCGGTTCAAATTCTGCGTTTTCAAAATGCCGCGAATTGAAAAGGAAGTGAAAATTAAGGTTCTGGACACATGGCTTAGTGAGAAGGGTATTACTATGCGAAAATTGGCGAAGCGGTTTGGAATTCATCATGCGAGTATTAAAACCATCACTAATAAGTTTGGGGACACTATTCTTTGGATGAGCTACCAGGAAGAGGCAGAAAACCCGGTTCTTCCAACCCGAAACTGGAGCAGAAAGTGGTATCTCTAATCCTGAAGAACAAACCAATGTCAATACGTGATTTGGCCAAAAAAGCAATTGCCCTCAGCTTCGACCCATCGAACGTTATTGGGCAATCGTGAAGAGGGTCTTCAAGAAGACTGGTAAGGCAGCTGGGAACATGCAGGAGTTCAAAAAAATTTGGGCTCAAGCGTCCAAAAAATGCGATGCAACACTTGTCCGGAACTTGATGAAGAGCATTAGTTCGAAAATTCGTGAAGGAATAACTTAAATTTCATCCGGTCTTCATTATGTTCAAGTTTAACCTCGTACAATAAAGGATCAATTTTTTGTATGAATAAAATATCGGTTTTCAACATAATTTGAAAGAAAGTTCGTGGATAGCTTATTTTCGATACACTCCTTAAATGCAATAGTGGTAGTAGCATCAAGTGTCCAGAACCACATTGACCACATCTGGAGATGATCCGGGTACCCCCGATGAAGTGGCCAGTTTTTGACACGGACCGAAACCTATCATGCGACACCTCAAATTGTATTAGAATTCAAAACTAAGTGCAATGGTAGTTACCTCAAGTTCCCAGAGCTACATTGGTCACGTCTGGACATGGACCTTCGAGGAAGTGGCCAGTTTTTTACTTGATCCAAAACGTATCATGTGACACCTCAAATCACATCAGAATTCTCAAATAAGCGTGGTGACATCAAGTTCTCAATCACTTGTTCTCTCCTGAATGCAGGATCAAGCAATTGTAAAAAAATATAATACGTAAGAAGGGTCAGACCTCACCATAGGTGGATTTATTCAGATTTATCGTTCTCATGTTTGTTTATTTCTAGACACTTCCCTGGATATCTGGGATATGTCTAGACCTCAATCTATTTTTTTCCATTTGGTGATAGTTGAATCCAATTCGGATGACCGATGCCATAACTACTTAATGTAAATATCAAACTATAACATATGCTGTAGTTGATCAGTATTATATTGCAATATAATGGGTAAATTTATCAATAAAATCTGGATTATCGATTTGAAATAAATAGAGTTCTATTTTGTATTGAATATATTGGACACAGTGTACAGTTGTAATTGTATTTTTTAACAAAGTTACGATATGTATTCATGTATGTAACATGGCTGGAAACATATCATAACTTTGTGTAGCCGAAAAAGCTACAGTTACAATTAAAGATCCTAAGTTCTGTACTCCAGGGCTGGTTTAATGAACATCCCAGATTATCTCATAATGTCGGTTGCCCTTCCATAAGATCCAATGAACATAGTTGAATGTATATTGTACATTTGTACATCTGAAAAAGCTACAGTTTCAATTGTAGATCCTAAGTTATGACCTAATGAACAGTCTGGTATGACCCAGAACATCCCACATTTAATCATAATGTCGGTCGATCTTCCATTGGACAAAATGAACATGGTTGAATACGTATCGTAAATTAGTATAACTGAAAACGCTACCGTTACTATTGTATATCCTAAGATCTGAACTCCAGGAAAGTTTGATTGACCTAGAACATCCTAGATTATCTCTTAGTGTCGGTTGACCTTTCAAAAGATTCGATGAACGTTATTGAATACATATCGCTAATTTGTATAGCCGAAAAAGCTACAGTTACAACCATACATACTAATTTATGAACTCAAGAATACTTTCGATAACCTAGAACCTCCTAGATTATCTCAAAATGTCTATGGACCTTCTAAAAGATTCAGTGAACATGGTTGAATACATGTCGTTACTCTGTATAGCTGAAAAGGCTACAGTTACAACTGTAGATCTTAAGTTCTGAACTCCAATTTGGACGACCTAGAACATCCCAAATTATCTCATAATATATTCCAGAAAACTAAATGAACATGGTTGAATAGATATCGTAGTTTTGCATAATCGGAAAAGCTATGGTTACAACTGTAGATCCTAAGTTCCGAACTTCTCTATGTTCAGGATGTTCTGGGTTGAAAATCAGGCCTTAAACGCATATATTTTTAATTAATAGTGTTCGTTTTTGTTCAGTGTGTGATTCTATACAGGCATTTTTGTTTAGGTGGTAGTCAATCCACCAGTGTCTAACTAGAAAATGAGAAGAAACAAACGCCCTATGGGTATGTAGTAGAGCAGTGGGTAAAACATAGGGGCCTCGACCAAAAACTGTTCATTGGATTTATTCTGCAATAGTTCGTCCGAAAATTACAAATGCTTCGCTTCTATGGTGGCCTAAACTTAATGAGGTAACCACCCAAGTGAAGCTAGGTAAACTACAGAGACTTGTGATAAGTAATTTCCATTTAATTCCAACTACCTTTATTGCTTATATTGACAGATACGCGTATTTCGTCTACAATGTGCAGACTTCTTCAGTGTCGTGTACTAATACTCGACTGAAAGAAAACCTTCGCCACCTGCCGTATTTATCCTATTTTCCAAATACAAACACTTGTACCTACAGCTAACATTTTTTACCTAACCTATCCTGAGTCAAAAACAAATATTATGCTTGATATCTACCTCGCCTTTTCCTTATACCTAACCTAATTATTCTGTAGCAGCGGGTGCTCCACTCTTTCAGTCGAGTATTAGTACACGACACTGAAGTAGTTTGCACATTGTAGATGAAATACGCGTATCTGTCAAAATAATTAGGAGGTGGGGGAAAAAAGGGAAAATTTTTTATTTTTCTTTTTTTTTTGTGGTAGGGGGTTCCCAAAACCCACCTCCCGGGGTTCCCGGGTGTGTTTTTTTCTTTTTTGCGGAAAAAAATTTTTGAGGCGTGGAGGAATATTTTTTTTTTTGTGAAAACGAGAAGTCAAAAAAAGGGGGAAAAACAAATAATTCATTATGCTTTTGGACTACTGGTTTCTTGTACTCTGAGGTTTGGGTGGGGGGGTGTGGGGGAATACAAAAAACAAAAAAAGATTATGAATAAATGTATTGTAGTGTGGGCGCTAACCTGTCCTCTCTTTTTAATAAAAGTACGGGCTGGAAAAAAAAATTCTACATCAAAATAAACAAATCTAGACAAAATAGTCAAAAGGTCAAAAGTAACATTTGTAAACAATGACTTCTAGCGTATTTTTCTGGGATCTGAAAAACCCCACAAACAAAATAGCACCAGATACAGGGAGTTATTACCTTCCCGTCGGTAGTGGATACAAATGTTAGCAACCTGGCATTGCCAGGAAATTAACGTTTTAAGTCATTGTTTACAATTGTAACTTTCGACCTTTTGACGATTTTGTCTAGAAATATTGTTTCTTCATTTGATACTCAAAAGCATCCCTACCTAGATGGAATTGAATATTGATATTGACAACAGCATAGGCGATAATGAGCATCCATCGACGAATGAACAAAATCAAATAATGAATTTGAAACTCAGCGGTTGCTCTGGTCATTTCAAAATTCAAATTCACGAAGACAGTTGGTCTGTCCGTTAAGCTTGTCTTCATTTTCAGCACATTTGAGAGCAGATGATTTGATTTTCACCGGCACTGCTATCCACAACAAATTTTATATTTGCTCAGATCAGTTATTTGTTTGACAGCAACAACTGATTGTAGCTTTTGTTCTTGTTGCTGATAAAGCAATGTTGCTATCGGTAGTAGGGTTGCCACATTATTTTTCGTTCCCATCTTTAATTTTTGCCAAAAAAATCTTTTTTATCTGTGTTTAACTGCAAAGAATCTTGGTAAAATCTTTACTCCAAATTTTATGTTGTAAAAGGAAAACAGATCAGTATACGCTAGATTCATGATCTCGAGGGAAATCGATCATTGCACTCTGACAGACTAGTTCTGACATGATAATGAATCAAGAGGTGTTTGTTTTGATAACATAAAGATCCTTGATAGATGAACAAAATCGGAACGGAATGAACAATCAATTATTGTTATGATACGTGTACACTAATTTGTTGAATTTAGAATTTAGTTCTGATGTTAATATTAGCTGATCAACTCCTCCTCTCCTCCTTTGGCCTCCATGATGTCCGTAATCAGGCGGTTCCGGATGTTGGACTTATTCAGATTGTATTCCGAGAAAACTCGCTTGACTCCTGCAAAAGAATGCGAAATTAGTAAAAAGTTCGCAATGAAGCCAGCTTCCCATCAGACGTTTTCTTCAACAAGTTTCGAAGTCTTGTGATTCTTCCACCTCGTTGTCCTTGCAGATAGTTTTCATCCTCAGCTCATGAAAATCATTTTCATTGGCCTGTTCCTCACAGCTTTCAAAGAAATTCGGATATTGTTTAATAATCGAGTTGAACTCCTTCAAAGGGCGCAGCTTCGCCATTATATATTTCCGACTTCTTACGAAGATGTTTCTCGAAATCTGAAACTCCTGAATCCGTCAGCGAGAGTTCAGCTGATTGCACATGTTCAGGAATTCCATAGCTTTTGGCTGGAAGATTCGATTCGCTTTGATGATAAGAGACAATACGTAGATTATGAAGAAGAGAAATGGCTGAGTCATCGGGTCATTAAAATGACAACAATAAAACTGTTGTCTCAGTTTGATTAGAACGAGAAAAACAACATGAGCTCCGAAAACCGTTCCATATTCCATTTGACAACTGATTCCAACGATATCCATCTAGTGGCAGACGGATGCAGAACTGTGTCATCTGGGATTTCTTGGATCGTTTGAGGCTGCAGGTCAAGTAACTGCAGATATATCGCATCATTTGTTCCAGGTACATTGGCAGTTTTTTGCATGCGTTACTTGTACAAAGGGCCAAAAAGTGGCAAGTCAGTAGCTTCTTGATGGATCGGTCAGAACCCATAATTACCGAAGCTCCATCTGATCCAAAGCCCACAAACCTTTTTTTTTTTTTTGTAATCGGTGCAATCGATCTGCAACTGTTTATCAATTGCGCAAAATATTTATAGGTTTTCGCACTGCAAGATTATATTAAAGATAACAAAAAACCACGTATGAAATAAACATGCTACATATAGCAAAAATTACCATCGATAACATTATTTGAACTTCCCAAAGATCTTCTACATGAATGCATAAAAATACCTCTACTTTAGAAGAACAGTATTTTTGTTGAAATCACTGCAAGAAATTCTGCCGAAATTTTTGGAACAATCTCTTGCGGAACTTTGAAACAAACATTTCTTCAACGGAATATCTGAAAAAATATTGTAGTAATATCTGGAGAACTATATGTAAAAATTCTTGCAGGCATACTAGACAAAATTTAAAAAATAATTCTACAAAAACCCATTGCAGAATTTTTAAAGTTAAGAATTCAATAGATAAGATTACGGAGCTCATGCAAAAAAAATCTTCTTATATCTCTCCAAAAAATCAGGATTTTCTGCAAGAATTACTGCAGGAAAAATGTTTAGTTTTTGTATAGTTCTTTCAGGTGTCCTCCAGTGATTCCTTTAAAATCACAAAACTTCACAAGATCAGGGATTCCTCCAAACATTTCATCACAAGAAAGTTTCTAAAATACTGCCGATGCAATGTCCGAAGAAACTCATGAAAGAATCCCTGGAGGAATGCCTACAAACGTCTGAAGAATACCTATAGAAACGCAAGAAGGAATATCTAAAGGAATGTCCGAGAATCTTGTGAAATTCTATGAAATTTTCTTCAAAAATTATCAAACATCATATAATCAAAAAATTGATGGTGAAATCATTGTGCCCTAAACTAACTGACTTTCATAATGTCATCTGTCACTGTAGTGTCAGTGTCAATTGTGTTATTTTGCTTCAAGCCTAAACAGCATACTGAAAGTTGTATTTATAAAAAGTTGAGTCATAAACTGTACTCATATTTTGAATTTGAGGTTTTTGAATGGAAAGACAAATGTCAAAAATCTTAAAAATCTTGGTTTTTCACAAAAATCTGTAATCTTCACATACAGATATCTGTATGAAAAAAATGAAAAAAATCTGTGTCAATCTAGATAAATCTGTTCATGTGGCAACCCTGCAATTATTTGACGAAATTTTTCGACCTTCGGACTGGCAATGAGCGTTCAGATTTTTTTTTCTTCTTTTTCATCGATGATCATTTTAAGGCAATGCGGGAAGAGACCACCTCTTGGTTGGAGAACTCGTTAATACATCTGGCAAACATTAGCTTATTTCCGTTTCTGTTGATTCAACAGACCAGCCGTTAAAAAAAAAAACAAGCCAAAATTTGTCATTGCCCGCTGCTTTTCGGCAGGTTCAAGTTCAGGGAAGGTGACGTAAATTGGACAATCCCAAAAAACGAGCTAGACGATGATCATCCCGACATGTTTGCAAACATCAATTAGGATCTTAACGACAATCCCCGCTTTGATGTGAATTGCCGTATCTGGAACGAAAGCGGTCAGAATAGATTTGGTTCGGAAGCTTCAGACTAATGGGTGGCATGGGTGAATGAAAACAACAAATAAAACAAATTAACGTTTAAATCAGAATTTAATTGAAATTCATCTCCCTTTAAGTTACTAATTGATGAATATTTCCGTTCATTTTCCAGGTCAAAATATGGTTTCAAAACCGCCGGATGAAATGGCGCAACTCGAAGGAACGTGAGCTTCTGGCCAGCGGTGGTTCCCGCGATCAAACGCCGCCAAACAAAAACAACCCAAACCCGGACCTGTCGGATGCTCGCACCGATCGTGCCCAGTCCCTCTCGCCACCCGCTTCACCACCACCCACCATAGCCGATCAGCAGCAGCAACAGCAACAATCTCATTCCCCTCAGGAGCAGTCACCCTCTCCTCAGTCGACTAAACCACCCCTTCTCGTCGGCGGCGGTCTTCCCGGTGCGAAAACAGCCGCCTTAATCAACTTCAAACCGAAATTTGAACTTTCCAAACCACCGATCGCAGGCGGCGTGGAGTTCAAATACGAGTTCGATGAAATCAGCGGTGGCTCTGGCAACGGGCACCAACAACAATCACATCAACAGCAGCAGCAGCAGCAACAACAACAACAACAACAACCGAGGCCGCCTATAATGAACAGCTTCTATGCTAATTCAGATCGTGATCGTGAGCTTCTGCTGGCGGCAAGCACTGGGGGCGGCGCTGTCTTTAGCAACCGTTCCAACAGTTGCTCATCCTCCGATAATTTATCGTCCGGGATGTACTACGATGAGTACGAGTCCAATTCGGATGACTCGGACGAGGAAATCAATGTCACGTGACCTGACAGCGAGCTCGAATCGGACTAAATGAGGCGCGAGGGAAAAACCACCATAGCTCCAGTTTCAATCGATGTGTATAAAATCTCTTTACCAGTTAGTGAAAAATCGTTTTCACACATTCTTATTTTAAAAAAAAACACACATAACTTGTTAGCCGTAAGACTCATGTAGGACATTAAGCAAAAGGTGTAAATTTGTACAAGCATCTCGAAACGGTTTTAAAGCAACCCTAAATCATTAGCGCATAGCCAAAGATAGTGAGGCAGTTACATACAATGTACATAGACGCCACGGACTAATTACGGACCTCGGACAGACAATTTATTCTTGACGCACCAGATAATAATTTTCAGTGTATCAAGTTCCATATATACTAGAATATCATCAGACCAGTACTAGAAAAATACAGCAACACTGTTTACAAGTTAGTTGAAACTTCGCCAACACTGTTCTTAACAAAAGCGAGTCAGCTGTAAAATTCGATTTGAGTATACGTTCGTCGTACGATTGGAACCGGGCATGCTTTACGATGGATCCGAAAATGTGCAAAGCTGTAACGGAAGCAAGATCAAGATCACCCCAGCTCATGATCCTGGCGATTACGAAGTCGGTAAGCGTCACAATCTACGGTTCATAACGATTTTCACCGACGACGGTTTCATCACCGGGGATTACGGTGAATTCACCGGAATGAAACGATTCGATGCCAGAAAGGCGATCATGGCTGCCCTCCAAGCAAAGGGTTTGTACAAGGAAACCGTTGATAATCCGATGGTCGTACCGGTTTGTTCCCGCTCGAAGGACGTCGTTGAATCGCTGATCAAGCCTCAATGGTACGTAAAGTGCGACGAAATGGCCAAGAACGCAACGGAAGCCGTGCGCTCCGGAGAGCTGAAAATTATTCCGGAAGTGCACAAAAAGACCTGGTGCCATTGGATGGACGAAATCCGTGATTGGTGCGTTTCCCGTCAACTTTGGTGGGGTCACAGAATTCGAGCCTAATGTCATCGATCCGATGGATGATATCACCGGAATTTCTCTGGATGGACTGCACTTGCAGAAGGCCAAGACCGGCCAGAAGCAGGATTACCCGAATGGTATTCCGGAGTACGGAACGGATGCGATGCGATTTGCCTTGTGCGCCTGCAACACCCAGGGACGGGACATCAACTTGGATATCATGCCTGTCCAGGGCTATCGCTTCTTCTGCAACAAGCTCTGGAATGCAACCAAGTTTGCGTTGATGTGCTTTACTGGAGAAGAACGGTACGACGTTCTGCAGGGCTTGGTAAGTTTGACGGAATGCAATTTTAAACAAAACATTAACTCAATCGTAACTCTACAGACTCCGAGAGCAACATAGACCGCTGGATTTTGTCGCGGTTGGCCAACTGCATCGACGTGTCCAACAAGGGCTTTGAGAAGTACGAATTTGCCCAGACTACCAGTGCGTGCTACGACTTTTGGCTGTACGATCTGTGCGACGTATATCTGGAATGCTTGAAGCCAGTGTTCCAGTCCGGAACAGAGGAAGCTAAATCCTCGTCTCGGAAGACGATCTACACTTGCTTAAACCTTGGACTGAAGCTCCTGTCTCCTTTCATGCCTTTCATCACCGAGGAACTGTACCAGCGATTGCCCCGTGCCAATGTGGACCAGGTGGCCAGTATTTGTGTTGCCTCCTATCCGGATCTTAAGTTATGTAATTGGCACAACGAACAGCTCGAGAATGACTTTGATTTTGTGCAACGTGTGGCCAAGGTAATTCGATCGGCCCGAAGTGACTACAATCTGCCGAACAAGATGAAGACGGAAGCGTTTGTCATGTGCAGCAACGATGCCACCAAGGCTACGCTAGAGAGTTTCCTTGGGGATCTGACGACCATGTCCTACTCGCAGATCAATCTTATCAGTGAAGCTCCGCCGGTTGGTTGTGCTATCCTAACCGTTTCCGGTGCATGTGTTGTTCATCTTATGCTCAAGGGACTGATCGAAGCCTACAAGGAAGTAGAAAAACTCGGCAAGAAGAAGGAAACATTAAGCTCGAGCTGGAACAGGCGATAGGAGCGGCCGATTACGAGAGCAAAGTTCCGGAGGAAGTTCGGAAGAACAACCAAGAGAAGCTCGATCAATCGAAGATTGAAATCGAACGTATCATTGCAGCAATAGAGACACTAAAGACGATGTAATAAGCGTTCCTTCTGGAAAACGGATCATTTCACTTCAAAAGCATTTTTTGTTGTTAAATTAACTCTTGCTTCGGATTAAGCAGAAGAAGTAGTAATTTATTGCCTCTAAATACTATTATAAAATATCAGCTTTGCAGTTTTCACGCGTACACAGATTGAATGAATAAAATATATCAACACAGTTGGAATAAATTAAGCAAGCAAAAACGTGCAATGTTTGATTACTTCTGTTCCAGGCATTATTCGGCATTGTCAATCGAGTCCTCCTTCGCTTCCTGCGCGTCGGAAATGCCCTGTGCTGTAACGACGGCAGCCGATTCGATGCTTGCATTATTTTCCTGTCATTCCTGAGCGCTGTCCACTTTGTCACTGGCCACAACTTCCTGCGCTTGATCGGCACTTTCGTCTCCGATAATGATCTCTTCCTCTTGGCAGGAATTCCTCGTCTGGATAGATGTTCTTGAACGCGCACGCGCTATGGTTTCGTCGTAGTCCAACACATAGAGTGGGCCGCAGGCCATACGAATTCCTTCCGGGAGAGAGCCGGCCGAATGCCGGCACGCGATGCATTTAGGAATGTTAAAGTACAATTCGTAGAGAATAGTGGATACGTTATTTTCCTGTGCTTCCGCGTCCTCCGCTAGGGCTTCCGGAGGTTTTGGATAATCCTTGGATAGGACCTGAGATACGTACGGTTCCAGATCCAATCTCTGGTCACCGCTGGTGGATTTGGCTGTCACGTGGATGAGATCTAAAATAAGGGTAAAAAAAGGAATAATTTCCCGTGTACCCAGTTTGACCTAAATACTCACAAATTTCCTTCGAGACACCTTATCCGTATTCGTGCGATCCTTATCCTTGTCGCTCTTCTTTTGTTCCTTCTGTTGTTGATTGACCGACACTTGGCACTTGCTTGAGGTTGATAAAAAATCATATTTACAAAGCAAAATATGTAAATAAAATCAGCTGACTTGATGACATACCTACATGCACACTAAAACACGTGTACGCAATATCAAAAGTAATCTAGTATACATGGCACTTTGCATGTACTAGAAGCTGGTTCTCTAGTACGATAGTGATCCATAATTTTTTTAATGTTTCTTCGGCACAACTACGTCCTTCCCTTTTGGGTCCATGCTGCGCCCGGTGGAGTAGTACTGGGCAATGATGAAGCGGGAACTTCGGAAGAGCAAGAAGACAGTCAAATACGAGAAGGACATGTTAAGAAAATGGAAAAAAAACTGAGAAACTGGTACCGGATGACACTGTAAAGACTTTGATGGAGGGCATCAAGCGAAAATGCGTTCAATTTTACACTCAAGGCTCCATCGATTAACTTTTCTTTTGATTTTTGAAGTAAATATATGTATAAAACTACCCTAAAATTTTGGTTTGATTCTAAACATTATAAGAAAATTGGCATGACATTTTCGGTGTCGCAATAATTTCGTGTTCGCCCTTTAGTCCGCTTCCTAGACACTTTTTTTCTTGGCTGGGATGGTTCAGGCTCCATAGCGTATACATTTAACACTAATTTTGCTTGTCACAACCGCTATTGAAAATTTCACCCACTCAATGAATGGAATGCTCGTTTGACAGATGGCACTGAATGAATGAAGCTTTCGCAGAGCTTCTTCATGGTTCATGAGTGAACCTGAAGCTGTCTCAGAGCAGCATTCGTTGTTTTTAGTGCTGGTATGAAAATGATACAGGTGGCTTTGGAGCTGTGGTTGTGTTGATGGTTCATTTTCATCACGTCAGTTTCGATATTCTTGCACTGAAAAAAAAAATGTATTCTCTCTTTCACATTGAATTGCTGAAAATTCGCACCCCTGCCTTTAGCACTTCCATGCAAACTAGGGCCACCAACACAAGCAATTACATTTTCTTAAATTGATGGTGATGCCACTTTTCGTGAAGCTGCTGAGAGTTTTGAGAAATCTAGGGTTTTTTTTTCATTAGGGCGAATCTACAATTGAGAGATTCTCTCTGGGCTCGCTCTCTTTCATTCATAAACCAATCACCTTTACGTTTTTCATTCTACTATTTGTAGAGTTTGCTAGCCAGCACTGTTGTGTTTCGATCTGTACTAAAGAATCCCTCGAAAGTTTTATAACGGCGCTGTAATGAATGAAAGACAGCGAGCCCGGAGAGAATCTCTCAATTGTAGATTCGCCCTATTGAAAAAAAAAAACCCTAGAAATGTACGTTTGATTTTTACATCCCCTCTTTGTTTACAAAATCAGATACGTCTGTTTGAAGAAGTACTTGAGAAATATGCACTAGAATGGTATAAAAGGAACAATGTCGTATTTTTACCAAAGGAGATAAATCCTCCAAACTGCCCTGAGAATCGTCCTATCGAAATTTTCTGGGCTTTGTCGAAGGCGAAGCTAAGAAAACACATGAAACCAGCGAATAATGTTGAAAAATTTAAGAAATATTTGCCAAAAATGGTGAAAATGGTAGGAGAAAGCACTGTGCAGAAGCTTATGAGTAATGTCAAGGGAAAAGTGGGAGAACTCGCCTACCCAACAAAAATTCAAGTAAATTGAAATTAAGATAGAAAGAAAACATTCATATTTACTATGTTTGATAGTAAAACAATCAAAAATCACAGTATGGTCTTTTTTTATTTGAAACAGAAAGTGTATTTATATTTTGCGGAACAGTCTATAGAAGCTAAACGAGTAAACTCTTTGACGTGATCATTAGGATTCTGCAGTGCAGGGAGAAACGGGAAAAGTGAAAGAGTTGGCATTTCGAGCACCACATATGGGCCCTTGAAAGACTCACGCGACAAGTCAGCCTGACTGACACTGGTTAAACACTGCACAACACAATAAATGGGAGAGGCGTCGTCGGTCGACGTTCATCGGCGATAAATGCGGTTCATTTTTTGCTCATTTCTCATACATAGGTTACCGCCACGCCATCACCGTGTGCCCCGCCGGAGGTCACAACGAAACTGACGCTCGCTGGCTGGGTTGGATCCGCTTCTTCGTTTGGATTCATCACGTCCCGACTGGGACTTCAAACCACCCTTCAAAGTGCTCTGATGTAACTTTTGGACGGGGTCTCGCAGGATTGCATGCATTAACTCACCGAGCTACGAAGGCCCCAAGAGGGTTGGATCAAGAACATTCAAATTGCACTGCACCGATTTTCCATCGACGACCGGAGTGAGTTGCAAGCGTGTCATATTTGAATGCTGATCTTTGCGGTTCGAAAATGACTTAATTTAGCCCGTTGCTTGACACTTGCAGTTTGCCTGGTGTTAAACGGATGTGTGGTTTTCGCGCTGGAGCCGAGCAGCAGATGATCTCATGATGGATTAAGCTGAGCGAATCGCATGTGGCAGTGTCTCTCGTGGGACGTCAATCATCGTTGCTGTCAGCAACTGGTTGGTCGGGTAGTTGATCAGCGGGCGAAGGTTGAGGTGTCTCGAACGGTGATTTGTTAGATTGATGGCGCTAACAAACTAGTCGCCGGCATGAATGAACGGTTGTAGGAATGATTTTTTTTAGACCGATAAAAATCCCTTTGCACTGTTTTCGTTCATTTATCAAATATCCTTGAAAATTCCCATCTGCCCGGCACAGGGGAAGCATCAATTTTCATGCGTAATAACGAACAACGTCGAAATAAAAGCGACTACAAGCCAACATGATACGCTACTGCTTTGCTCTCCCGAAATAGACAACATCACATGAGTTATAGCAAACAGCATTCGCTTCCGGACTCCCCGAGGGGCGCCTCGGCCATTAAGCGAACTATCCAGGTGAGTCTCAAATCTGGAAGTGCAAAGTCAATATTTTCCAATGGCCATCACTCCTAGACAATGGTCAGTGGCGAGCACCGTTTGGTCGGCTTCAGTTCAATGACCGCATTTTTTTTCCTTTCTTGTTTGCCCCGGAACAGGCAATGCTCACAGAATAAGGAACAATTGACCGGAACAAGCTCTCCATGCTTTACCATTCACTCGTGTGCACACGTTGCTCTCTGCATGTTTCGGTCGGTATATGTTCATATGAAGCAATTCTGGCAGAAGCACCTCGGCACATGCTGCCTAGATTCCCCCCGCTGGGCCTTTCTGGACTAGTGGAGTGGACCTTGCCGATTCCGGAACCACCCCGATGGCGGTCTTTAGGTGCAAAGCAGTGCTGGCAACCCTAGAAAACAAAGCGGCAAATTACCCAACTGATCGGTAGAGACAACAGCAGACAGCACATCTCAAACAAAGAATTACTCACCGGCTTGTTTGGAGAATTTTCCACAACACCTTTTGTGTTGTCGCCAGTTGGTTTATCAATGAACTGAATTCCGGTGCGAATACGGATGAATGGGTTCAACGAGACACACAAAACACAACCGACAACCATTTGCATTCTATGTCGTTGCACACATGTAGTTCCATATAGGAGCTATTCATTAGTGCGGATGGTGTGTCCTTCGGCAATAGAAATAGAATGCTGCAACTCACCCTGGCCGCCGGAGCTTGGACAATTAGTCAACAGTTCTTGTATCGTTAGTTGAATGGGCCACTGTTAGAGTTCTATGTTTATGCTCGCTTGAGGTCGCACACATTGTTTGACGGTGGGCTTTTCCCTGCTGCTGCTGCTGCTGGTGGGTAGATTGAAGCGATCTGCATGAGTGGTCGTTGAATGAAATCGGAACCTTATTGTCTACGATGCTTTTCCCGTCGGTGTCGGTAGGGATCAGAAGCCTTTGCGGGTCATTTTGTGGAAAAATATTGCTGGTTTCACGCAACCCTTGGATGTAAGTTGCTTGTTAATAGTTATCCATCGAATTTGATGAGTGAAAATAAGTTTTATAAATTACTAGCTGAACCCGGTGCACGCTTGCAACTAAATGAATGAAAATTTAATTGAACTGGCGCGTTTATGGTTGTTTTTACAAATGACTTTTAACTGTTAAAATATTTTCGTTTGCTTATGTGTGACTATGATTATAGAGTTTTTAGTTTTTTATTTGGGTTTTGGTTTGTGTTTTTTTTAATTTTACCTTCGGATTGGTAGTTTTTACCATGTTTTTTTCTTTCTGTGTAGAAATACTTCAAAGACAAAAAAAATATCTTCAAACTACGCCGTATCCTGTCAGTTTGAACATAATTTTCTCCTGCACAAGCATGAGCATGAGCATGATTGACCGCCCGAGGTTGCTACTCCGTTATTGCCAGATCAGCTGTTGGTACACAGAGAGCCAACGATGATACTTGGGACAAACGTACATCTTAAACGTGTAAAAACTGGTGATTCCAAACTAAGGCAATACCGGCGCCGGCCCCGTCCGAATGCAGGTCAAGTAAGGAAAGGGTAGGAATATGTTGACGTGATACTCGTGTTATTTGGAACCCACGGAGTCCACTGCACTTCTGAGAAATCACTGGGATTTTGGATAACAGGATTGGGTG